>ML304721.1:0-29989 GCA_005239505.1 Nicotiana paniculata | reverse complement strand
TTAATTAAATAAAATCTACTAAGTGTAAGATAAAAGCTTAAAATATTAATATTAGGCCTAAAAAGAATATTTATACTAAAATAGTATAACATTTGAGTGTGGTCAAAAATTAGTTGTTCACACCTATGTTCTTGATTCTCCATGTGTCCTACTATTTTATCATCTGTTCATGGGTCTCAGAAAATACGTAAGTTGATAAAGCCTATTTCATGATATTAATCAGAGGCATAATGGTCTTATAACGTACCGAGAAATTTTATTAACGTACTTCATATCCATTTCATGCATTTATGCATGCATATTGGACCATGACCAGATGGAATTTTATATATATATATATATATATATGGGAAAGCTTATGGCATTATATACGCACAACCACCTCATCAGCTGGTATACGTTGATGATTTACCCACAGTGGCCAAGATGATATGATGGGAAGCCCTCAGAGGCTTGATGATGTTATGAAAACATGTACCTATGCACGACATGACATTCATACGCATATGCATGACACTATAAGTATTTCATGATTTACAGAGTTATCCAGACTTACAGGTTGAGTCATTTACTCTATATCTCTTCCATGTCTGTTATGTACTTATTTATGTGCCTTACATACTCGGTACATTATTCTTAATGACGTCCCTTGTGCCTGGGGACGCTGCGTTTCATGCCCGCAGGTCCCTATATACAGGTTGAGAGCCCTCCAAGTAGGCTATCAGCTCAGTGAAAGATGTTGGTGCGCTCCATTTGCTTCGGAGTTGCTTGTTTGGTTAGTACGGTTTAGACGTGTAAATTTTGGTATGGCGAGACTCTGTCCCGACCTTCATGAAAGTTATGTATTCTTAGAGGCTTGTAGACATATGTCATGTACGTAAAAGATTGTATGGCATTGTCGGCCTATGTTCAGTATATGAGTGATTATTTTAGTCTTATAGGCCCGTACTTTATATGTATAAGTTTGTATTCTCTCATGCTTTACTCTGGTTCATTTACCTATGATAGAATGATTTGAAAGATATGTTATATTTATACTCGGTTGAGTAAGGTACCGGGTGCCCGTCGTGGCCCATCGGTTTGGGTCGTGACGAAAGTGGTATCAGAGCAGTTCCGTCCTAGGAACTCTACAAGCCATGTCTAGTAGAGTCTATTTTATGGGTGTGTCGTGCGCCACACTTATAAGTAGGAGGCTATAGGGCTTTTAAGACTGTCACTCTTTCTTATTACTATAGACCGTGTGGTAGATCTCACTTATAAAAATTCAAATTCTGAACTTCTATTTTATTCATAATAAGACGATGCTTACATCAGAAAGACGATCGATAAGAGATATAGTTGTGGAAGTGTTGAGTTAGAGGAACTCGATTTTGCATCTTTCTTATGATGAGTAAATGAGTGGTCTTCAGCAGATCATGCATGTACTAAAAGGTGTACGATTCTTGATAAGGAGCTTTTAGGAAAGAATACTTATCCACTCTTACGGTAAAAAGGAATAATGGAATCGGAAGTTACACACAAGTTGCAGGAAGGTGAAGAAGGGTAAAAGGTACCCAATAATAAAGATTATCATTATTTACCATTCATGTTTGGAGATATAAGCATTTTGAATTACTTTCAATGGTAATAGATGCACGTACAATCAGCCACACTTATCTCAGTCATGACCTATGGGAGCTAACGGATATGGTTTAAGAGAAGGACATGATAGTAGGATCCGACTGGGGTTAGAGTAACCCAAAATGATGAATGGATGGTTTGCATTAGTTGACATTTCCGAAGGATATTACAAAGGTGCTAATAGATCCCCTTGTGAGACACCTAGGTGGTGCACTCTATAATATTACAATTAGATGTGAATACTAGCATGATCAAAAAAATTCCGAAGATAGGCACTGAAAGCCTGGAAAAGATAAATATTACCTTAGTGTGACTCTCGTCCCTAGTAGAGCGAGGATGTTGAGCAACCCGAAGAGCCTATGAATGAAGCAAGGAGAGCTAAAAGCGAAAGAATATCTTGTTGAAGTTTCAGAATAAAGTGATAGACAGAATTGTTAGCAGGAAATAAGAAGAGAGCTAATGAAGAATTAAGAGTAAGATGTGATACATTGATGACAACGGTAGGTCAAAAAGATGACTGTATTACATAATCTATAGTCAAATGAAGAAAGAGACGAGAGGTGATGATCCTTAAGACAACAAAAGAGTATAGGCCATACAGTCACGTACTCATTTCGAGAAATAAGTTTGCAACTCTAACGTGATTAACGAAAGAAAAAGTTAGACCAAGAGTAATAGAAATCAATATGGACTGGAGAACAAGATAAAATAAACATGAATTAGGAACTGAGTGATTTAATAATAGTCAGCATCGTGAGAATTTCAGATTGCATTCCGGAAAGTAATAGAATGGACAATAGAAGAAGATCCATGATGAATTTAGAGAATGGTCATTTAGGAAAACGCTTCCCTAAAGCAAGCAATGTGAGCAAAGTTAAACTTAAAGGACTATATGTGCCAGTTACACTAAGTGCCGCCATTGTGAGTAAGGAATTTTTTAATCCTTGGTACAGAAGGATTACCGCAAGGCGAGTAAGGGTCATTGATATGCGAAGGGACACAAAAGATGGAGAGGAAGAACATCCATAGCCAGGTCGTCGTAGCTCCAAGTCTTAGTACCCCCCTAAAGTGGGGAATATGGAATGATAAAGGAAGAATGCGATAAAAATGAGAAAGGGATGGGATTGCACTTATCCAAATCCTATAGATATGCTACGATTCCAGAATGTTATTTAAGCACGGCGTCAAAAAAAGGAATTACTCAATCAATGATCCAGAGTTGGTTATGTTATGAACGTACGTAAGGGTTCGGAGTTTTATATATACAGTATATACAGCCATAGGAGATTCTAGTACACGTTAAAAGAAATAATTGAGCCCAGTTCATAGACGAAGGATTAAGTTGTTAAAGGATTGTATCATGCATATTCCTTAACGCCATAAAAGGCTAAAGGTAATAACTAACACCATGAGCCGCAGATCAGAGGATAGCTTAAGCCTACATAAAGGTTGATCAGAGGAAAGAGGAAACTAAAGAGTTACATCAGCTAAGTAAATCAAGAGTTTGATTATTGAACCCAGAAAATTATGGACATAGTGATTGAGAACATAGCAGGATCACTCTTAATATTATAGATGCAAGAGAGATAGCACAGCCACCATATTCTATAATGGCTATACGATAAAGCTAGTTAGAAAATACTAGCCTTATAAGAATTCAGTATGGAACTTCCACCGAATTGTATATGCACCAGAGGTGCAAGTATTATAATAGAGATTCAAATTGTGGATATGAATTTTGCCTATATGGGAGGAAGGTCATGAAGGAGATAGAATATGTGATGCGAAACTTTAAAGTAAGTAAGGTAAAAGTGAACGATGTACGAGATACTCAGATGCATAAGGTTGTGAATAGTCCATACTTCGGATAGAAGGCTAGAAGTGCGGGGATTCAATATCCAGGAATAATAGCGGCATCGTCGGTGGTACCTTCCAGCCTATGGTTTCTAAGTACAGAAAGATCTCATTAGAGAGTAAAAGAAGAGTTAGAGATGATGCAACGTCTCGCTTGATATTCTAGAAAAGCATAAGGGAGACGATCGCAAGCTAAAGTATGATAGAACAACAAGGTTTTAGAAAAACAAGAGTAAGGATACGGAGAAGGCAAGTGAGAAGGTGATAGAAGTGGGATGGATAAGTCCTCAGGATTAAGCCATGAAAACATAGGAGATGATGGTTCCTCTAAGTTATAGAAAGCTCAATAGAAGAGATGGGATGCTACTCTGGTAGCAGAATGAGGGTGTAATTATGATAAATAAAGAATGACGTTTAGGTCTTCGCTTGAGTAATGATTGAAAAAAAAGAGGATTTCACGAATTGTAAGGGACTAAAATACCCATATAAGGTCAGTGTTTGTTCTGTTACGCCCCGCAATATTACGTTGATATTACGTCCTGCAGTATCAAATTACGACGATGTTGCACCCTGTAGTATTGTAAGTTGAATTTGTCGTAAGATAATTGGCATCGGTCCAAGGAAAGGATTATTTGGAGATTATAAGGATTATGCTATTTCAAACAAGTGATGAGTAAATTCGTGAAGGTAAGAGGGGAAGCAAGTCAAAGAAAATGAACTTTCATCCAAGTTTTGCATGTTGGGATAAAATACGGCCCGAGCTAAAATACTCGATATTTATAGACTAGTTGCCATACAAGGTACCACATGACCATAATAGTAAGGTATGTGAAAAGTGAGTAGTATTTTAATTAAGTCAGAATAATTTTTAATTATATGTGTAATTGGTTAATTACCGGGTAACGAGATATTCCTAATTAATTAATTAACTATAGGATAAGATTAAAATCCCCACCCCACCCCCACGTGGCAGGAATCCACTAACCAAAGGATGACTCTTAAGTCATATTTGATTAGGTGGCAAAATAGGTGCTAATTACCAAACTCTTTATGTTTTTCCAAAAAGCCCCATGCTCCACTCCCGTATATCAATTATGATAGTTGGGTCATAGCTAGTACCAGTCATTGGTCATTGAATCTAAATTGAGTTTATCAAAGTGCGGTGTGATTTGAATTCGACGGTGGAAGAGAAAGATATGCACCTAGAAGTTCATTCCAGTATTTCTACTAAGTCTCCCAGAGATGAGCCCATCTGGAGAATGTGGTTTTCTCGTGGTTAATTTCTCTTGCAAACTACTAGCTTTGGATCTTTTCCTTTGGAAAACATTTTTGATTTGTTAGGTAACAAGTAAGGATATTTTGTTCAACAAACGAAATTTCTTAGCACATTAGCAACGTAAAAACTTGCGGTTCTAAAGGAGTACGGTGCAACTTTCTCCAAGAATATCATACGGATTTTTCCCTACTCCAGGTTTGTTAAGGCTATCCCTTTTTTCTTTTTGGCATGATCTATGTGATGCAAACGAAACAAGAAAATGTACAACTTCCATAAATGACTCTATTCGTAGAGATGCCTATGTTCTTGATTCTCCATGTGTCCTATTATTTTATCATCTGTTCATGGGTCTCAGAAAATACGTAAGTTGATAAAGTCTATTTCATGATATTAATCATAGGCATAATGGTCTTATGACGTACCGAGAGATTTTATTAACATACTTCATATGCATTTCATGCATGCACATTGACCCATGACCAAATGGAGTTATACACGCATATATATATATATATATATATGGGATATGGGAAAGGTTATGGCGTTATATACGCACCACCACCTGATCAGCTGGTATACGTTGATGATTTGCCCATAGTGGCCAAGATGATATAATGGGATACCCTCAGAGGCTTGATGATGTTATGAAAATATGTACCTATGCACGACATGACATTCATACGCATATGCATGACACTATAAGTATTTCATGATTTACAGAGTTATCCAGACTTACAGGTTGAGTTATTTACTCTATATCTCTTCCATGTCTATTATGTACTTATTTATGTGCCTTACATACTCGGTACATTATTCATACTGATATCTCTTGTGCCTGGGGACGCTGCGTTTCATGACCGCAGGTTCCGATAGATAGGTTGAGAGCCCTCCAAGTATGCTATCAGCTCAGCGGAAGATGTTGTTGCGCTTCATTTGCTTCGGAGCTGCTTGTTTGGTTAGTATAATTTAGACGTGTATTGTTTGGTATGGCGGGACTCTGTCCCGACCTTTATGAAAGTTATGTATTCTTAGAGGCTTGTAAACCGATTTCATGTACGTAAAAGATGGTATGGCCTTGTCGGCATATGTTCAGTATATGAGTGATTATTTTGGTCTTATAGGCTCGTACTTTATATGTATAAATTTGTATTCCCCCATGCTTTACTTTTGTTCATTTACCTATGATATAATGATATGAAAGATACATTACGTTGATACTCGGTTGAGTAAGGTATCGGGTGCCTTTCGCGGCCCATCAGTTTGGGTCGTGATATGTTCGTGGTTCCTCTTCTCAACCCATCACTACTCCTTCATCATCTTCTAGAACTAGGGCTTCATGTTCACATAGATCTTCCATTAAAAGTAGGGATTCAAGTGAACCTCTTCGTGAGCCTACTGTAGACGAGATTATTCCCGCTAAACTTTCCTTTGTCAATGATAGAGAATTAATCAAAAATCAGGTTACTTCCATGACTTCTCACGATCGCGCTGATGTTTACCCTTCCCATATCACTGAGATTTTAGTTTCTATTGTGTGTAGATATTGCTCTTGGAAATTTGACTTTGCAATTCTAGTACCCAATGAGAATCATCAAAGGATCACTTCCTTTAAGGCTGGTTTTTCTTTTGTGTATACATATTCCTTCATATTAGGTTATAGGCCACTTATTGATCCAATCATTATTGAGTTTTGTTATTTCTTTGATGTGTGTTTAGGACAAAATGGTCCTATTGTATAGAGGGTTGTGGCATTCCTTATATACTTAGCAAATCTGGCTTCATTACCTTTCACCTTTTACCATCTGATCCATCTTTACTCTCCCAAATTATTCCGTCATGGATTTTTACTCTCGTGACGAGGAGTAAGAGGGTTTAGGTTAGCCCTAAAGAAGACAAAGATCGTGGATGGTATGCCCAATTTGTTGCAGCTCCCACAAGTGGGGTTATTAGGTGAAGAGAATATTCCCTTCCCTGAGAAGTGGAACTTTGCACGTAAATTTCCTGTTTAATCTTTTATTTCTCTTCTTTTTATGATGAATCTGAATTCTCGTAACTATTTTACTTTTCCTTTTCAGCAACAATGTGAACTATTGAGGAGATTCCTGGTTTTCGTGGTTGGGTAGAAAATCTGTTAACAGTTTCTCCAATGGAAGAAAGGTCTGAAATACCTTTCAAATAGATTTGGATGGAAAGTTAAGGCTCACGGTACCTTTCTCTTTCACTTTCTTCATTAACTTCATGTTTACCTTGAAACTTTTTAAGCCTTTTCTTTGTTAAGGTTTCCCATTCAGGGTATGAGTGTTGCATCAATCATTGCTTCGAGGCTATCTCTATCAAAGTCTCAAGAGATAATCTTGAGTTCTTCTTCAAAAAGAAAGGCTGATAGACCACAAACGCTAAAGACGAAGAGGAACGGGATGAAGGCTCATTGGTTCATAAGCCACGAGCTAGAAGACGAGTTATTTCTGATGACGAAGCTAATCCCCCTCCTAGTTCTGTTCCCATGCTCGAGCCTGAGAGTGCTACCTTAGTGAGTTCTAACGAAGAGACGCTTGCAGCACCCTATGACTCTACTGAACAACTCTTTTCTCGTGGGTTTGATGAATAAGGCTTTGGCTTTATTTCTGAGGAAACTCCTCTTGCCTCTTTTCCTGTGTCTGTTCCAATTGAACCTCAGTTGACCGTACCTATTTCTGTTGCCACTGCTCCGCCCGTGGCTATTTTGACTTCCTCAACTACTCCTACTACCACAACTTCCTATGTTGAAGTTGGTTCCTCTAGTAGCAGTAGGGCGATGAAACAAGTTACCATCGAGATTCCTTTCGATGGTAATCTTTTGAAGAATTCAGGCCAAGCTGACATATGGCTGAAACCACTAATTGGCCCAGTTGAGAAGTCAAAACTGGAAGGTCACAGTTCCCTAAAGTGGATGAATGATATTGTACATTCATCTTTAAAGGTACAAGCCTTGTCTTTTTTACGTGATTTTTTCTTTTTATTGGTATCACATTTCCCTTTTCATTGCGTAGATCAACCTCATCGGTACGGAGATGATGAAAAGGATTGTTCACACGGAGCAGTTGATGAATGATTACCACACTGAGGCAGGCAATTGCAAAGAGAAATTCGAAGGTCTTCAACTTGAGATTGAGGTTTTAGAGGAAGAAAAGTGTACCTTAGAGCAGCAATTAAAGGTTATGCAGTAGAATTGGCGGTTGAGAAAGCCTCATGCAACCAGGTGGGCAAAGATAAGAATCTTCTTGAGTCTTCATTTGCTGAGCATATTTCCAAGGCTTCTAAAGAGATTAGGAGCTTAAAGGATTTGTTGAACCAAAAAGAAGCTTACTCTGGGGAGCTTGTTCAAATGCTCACACAAACTCAAGAAGATCTTTGCGTCTCCTCAAACAAGGTTAAATTATTATAGAGATCTCTTTCTTCCCTACAGGATTCTTCTCATACTGCCTTGAACGAGAAGGATGAATTAAAAACTGAGGTTGAGCAGTGGGAAAAATACTATGAGGCCCTTGAATATACAGCCGATGTTGATGTTAGCTGGGTTTTTCTGAACACTTGCCTCGAAACATTAATGGAAGTAAGCCAGGAAGGCTTTGACTTAAAAGCTGAGATCGTAAAGACTAGAGAGACAATTGAAAACACCCAGCAGAGTCAAAGCTTTTCTTCACCTGAGGTTGGTATTCCCGAAGGTGATGAAATCACTCCTGACGAAGCTATTGCTCAACCTTCCCCTGCTCAAGTTGCTCTTCCTTCTAGTGATGATGCCAATCTACCCCACAGTGAAAGTGAAAAAGTTTGAAGTGTTTCTTTTTTTTTTATTGGTGGAACAATTGGAGGTTTTACCCCCGGTCCCATTTGGGGGTAATGTTTTGGAAAATCTTACCCCTAGTCAGTTTTGGGGTTTTTTGTATAAAACAAACAGGTTGGAACTAAGTTCATACTTAGTTTTAACCAAGTTAATATAATATCATCTTCTAAGTTTTTGTTCAACTTTTGTGATATTTTATTTCGAGTTTCTGTACTACTCTTTTATTGTGCATAAAAAATGTTTCAGTACTTCGTGTCTTTTTTTAAACAAGCACGATTTATAAAAGAGGGCCCTTTTATGAACTACACTTAATGAAGAAAACGTCTCAACTTCATAATGGTGTAAACATACGAAAGAATAAATAGGAACACATGTTTCTTTGAATAACTTTAAGGAAAGTTTTGTATAATTCGAACTTTCAAATTATATAATACTTTACATGTATTCAAATATTGCAACCCGTGACTACATATTGCCTTTAACCTAAACATTCGTAAGATTTTGAAATTTTCATCCACGAGTGTATTCTTCATATGTTTTTAAATCAGGCTTGCATTTTTGGCTCCTTGACTTTTGATTTGTTGGGTAGACCTTAGGCCTGACTTGAATTTGATTTTTCTGGTCTTCTTTGCCTTCCATATATATATATATATATATATATATATATATATATATATATATATATATATATATATATGTAGTCCCCCAAGTGTTTGAGCTTTGAAGTATGAAATCTAGAGCACTTGATTATTCCTTCCATGTGGTCCATTTCCTGAAAAGAAAAAACATATGGGACTCGGAGGTATATATAATTTAGATGATGACTGCTTAACCCTTTATATTTCCATCAGAAAGGTTATAACCCCAGACCGGGAATTATGTTACTTCTACGTGTCTTTCAGGTCTAATATCATCATTTGGTGTGGGCTAGCTTTTTGCCTATCATCTAAAATTGTTAGTATAATTTTAACTGTACAAAATAAAAATCGTAATTAAACGATACCTGATCGTGGGTATTTATTTTGCTCAGAAATAGTACTTCTTTAAATGAACAACATTCCAACTCGAGGTTAAGACCTTTCCATCCATGGTTTCTAACTCGTAGGCACTTTTCCAGTGATACCTCGAACTTTATAGGGTCCTTCCCAATTTGGATTTAACTTTCCTACTCCGATTGTTTTTGCTAATTGGATAACCTTTTTAAGAACGAAGTCCCCAGTTTTGAAGTACCTGAGGTGAGCCTTTCTTTTGTAGTATTGTTCTATGATTTGCTTTTGTGCTGCCATCCGTATTAAAGCTGCCTCTCTTCTTTGTTCGAGTAAGTCTAAATTTGTTCTTGACACTTCATCATTTGACTCTTATGTTGCTAATGTGAATCTCGTGCTAGGCTCTCCAATTTCAACTGGGATTAAAGCCTCCGAACCATATACAAGTTAAAATGGTGTTTCTCCCGTGGTTGTTTTTGTTGTGGCTCTATAAGCCCATAATACTCCAGGTAATTCCTCAGGCTAATTCCTTTTTAATTTTTCTAATCTTTTCTTCAAATTATTGATGATAATCTTATTTGTTGACTCTGCTTGACCATTTTTCCACGGGATGATAAGGTGAAGAGGTTATTCATTTGATTTTCCAATTTTGAAAGAACTCTGTGATTTTTGAGCCTATAAATTGTGCGCCATTATCACATACGGTTTCTTTTGGAACTCCAAACCGGCATATAATATTTTTCCAAATGAAATCCTTCACCTCGTTTTCTCGTACCTACTTAAAAGCTCCTGCCTCTACCCATTTTGAAAAATAATCTGTTAACACTAATAAAAACCGTACCTTTCTTTTAGATTGTGGTAAAGGCCCTACTATATCCATACCCCACTTCATAAATGGTCATGGGGAAATAATTGTATGTAATAACTCTGCAGGTCGATGCATATTATTGGCATGTCGTTGATATTTATCACACTTGCTACAAAATGTTTTGCATCCTCTTTCATTTTGTGCCAGTAGTATCCTGCCATGATTAGTGGTTTTTAACTAAATGTGATGACCCAAAGGGTCATCTTATTATTTAAGACTCCATTACGATCTTGTTAGCCTTAGAAACATTATTTTTATTTACCTTTGCGTGCACAGTCCGGGCGTGAATCCGGAAAGCCTTTTTGTGAAAATATATGAAATAATATTTTTTGAGAGTTAAAAATTAATTTTAGTTGACTTTGGTCAACATTTTTGAGCAAACGGACCTGGACCCGTGTTTTGACGGTCCCGAAAGGTCCGTATTAAAATATGGGACTTGGGCGTATGCCCGAAATCAAATTCCGAGGTCTCTAGCTCGAGAAAGGAATTTTTGATGAAAATTATTAAACGAAAATTTAAAGGAATGAAAGAAATTTATTAATATTTGAACTCGTTGGTATCGGGCCCGTATTTTGGTTCCGGAGCCCGATACAGGTCTATTATAACATATATGTCATCTCTGTGAAATTTGGTGGAAATCGGAGTTTATTTAACGTGATTCGGACGTCCAGTTGAGAAGATAGTAATTTTGAAGTGTTCTTGAGAAATTCATAAGTTTTGATGCTAAATCTGTAGTTTTAGGTGTTATTTTGGTAATTTGATCGCACGAGCAAGTCCGTAGGATGTTTTTGGACTTGTGTGCATGTTTGGTTTGGAGCCCCGAGGGCTCGGGAACCATCCGGTCGATGCACGAGTTGAGTTAACTCTCAACAAGGGATGCTGGTGCACCAGTTTTGGTCTGCCCGCACCAGCGATCCTTGAGCCGCAGGTGCGAGTGACAGCCCGCAGATGCGGCCCAGGACAACTTCCCATTTTCTGCAAATGTGGACTTCCTCCGCAGAAGCGGGACCACAGAAGCGGAACATTATCCGCAGGTGCGGCCCCAAAGGCCCAGTCCCATTCCGCAGAAGCAGACCTCTTGTCCGCACGTGCGGACGCGCAGATGCGGCCCAAGCACCGCAGGTGAGAGGGTCGGGCAGTGTGTTCATGTTAATTAGAACACCAGCCTTTTTCATCTTATTTTAAAAAGGGTGGAATACCTAGGGCGATTTTCTCAAGGCTTTTTCTTCCAAAATCATAGGTAAGTGTTCATTAACTACTTCCTTCCAATTACCCATTATTTTTTATCAATTTACAACTAAAAATCTAGGGTTTTCATGGTAGAAGTTGGGGTTTTGGGTAGAATTAGGGAATTTTGCATAATTGGAATTTAGACCTCGAATTGAGATCGGATTTCGAAACTAACTGCATATTCAGGCTCGGGGATGAACGGGTAAACGGATTTTGGTTCGAACCCCGAGTTTGGACCAAGCAGGCTCGGGGTCAGTTTTTAACTTTTTTTTGAAAAACTTAGGAAAACCATGATTATGCATTAAATTTAATTCCTTTAGCAATAATTAATGATATTGAACTAATTATGATTAGATACGAGTGGGTTGGAGGTGAATTCTAAAGGAAAAGTAGTACTTGAGCAGTGAGTGGCCTGCGAAATCGAGGTAAGTGTGATGTCTAACCTTAGCTTGAGGGAATAGGTTTTGAGTGACTACTTTCTACTTGTTTTGTTTTTGAATACAATGTATAGGTGAGGTGACGAGTACCTATATGTTGTGGTCGAGTCATAACATGCGACTGAAAGTTAATTCTTGTTATCCTTGTTGTGTTAAAGCCTATTATCTATGATTATTATTGTTAGTGAAATGTTGGATGATTTGTATCCGGTTCTACCGAGATGGATAATATTTTGAATATTGAGTTGATATTGAAATGGTAAATGGTGATAGAAACTATGATGAAATATTGATTTCTTGTGAAATTCCTATTTACATGTTGTTAATGATTCTGTGACTGGTGAGTAAGAGTGTAAAACACCAAGGATGATGCCGTGCATAATTTATTTAAATGGTGAGGAAGAGTGTGAAGCACGAAGGGTGATGTCGTGCATAATTTATCTATATTGTGAGGTGAGAGTTAAAGCACGAAGAGTGATGCCGTGCATTCTTATTTATCATCTGGTGAGGATGAGAGTAAAAGCACGAAGGGTGATGCCGTGCATTCTAATTATTATTTCGTGAGGCTGAGAGTAAAAGCACGAAGGGTGATGCCGTGCAAGTTTCCTTCTATTTTAATTGCTTAAATTGTTGTTGATCACTGTCTATTTCTGTCTCCTTGTTTTCTAACTCCTTGTGTTAAATTCCCCACTGTATGCTCCCTTACCATTATTTGTTGTTTACTTTTCTTTATTTGTTGTTATTTTTACTAGCATAATTATACATGTCCAGGTTTTTATTTGGTGTCTTGTCCTAACCTCGTCACTACTTCGCCGAGGTTAGGCTCGACACTTACCAGTACATGGGGTCGGTTGTACTGATACTTCAGTCTGCACTTCTTGCGCAGATCCAAGTTTAGGTCCGAGCTGAGTTCGAGTTGTAGCAGACTATTCGCACGGAGACACGAGGTAGATCTACCGACGTCCACAGATTCCTGGAGTCTCTTCCTTATTATTTAGTTGCTGTTTTATTTAGTTCAAAACAAATATAAATTTTCTTTCATCCAAATACTTGTAGTAAATTCTTAGTAGTTCGTGAATTGTGACTCCAAACCCTGGGTAGCTAGGCATTAGCCTTAGCTTTTGCAGTATCGTTGTACTAGTTCATTTATTATTTTGGTATCATATATTGGATGGTAGTAACATTTCTTATATGTTTTTAATTGTTTTAATGTCTTAACCCTCTAATGTTGTCTTTCCTAGCAAGTATAGCATTAGACGTCGTCACGGTCCCGGCGGTGGGAAATCGGGTCGTGACACTAAAGATCTTCCATCTGCGTGATTTTCGCAATGTCCTTCATGTACTTCTCTCATCACGTACTCTGTTTGATTGGGTCCAAGGCACCTTGCTAAAGGACTGCCAAACATTTTTTTATATAAATTATCTCGAATTAGAAAGTAACGAGCAGTTTTTAATCGAAGCATTTGAGATTGTTTTTTGCCTTCAGGTACGATCCCGTACTGCAAAAAATTAACAATCTCGTTTCTCCAATCCCAGGTTAAATTGTTAAACCTTACCTCATGTTTATCTTGGTCAAGTGTTGAATGAAATAAATGTATTACAATAGCATTTTCTTCACTTGTTACTTCTGCAACTGATGCAAGTTTAGCCAACGCATCTGCTTCTGCATTTTCTTCCCTGGGTATTTGCACAATCTTCCATGATTGGAATTGTCTGACCAATTCTCGTGTTTGTTCCAAGTATTGTTGCATTCGTGCCTCTCTAGCAGTGTAAGTCCCCTGTGTCTGATTGACCACTAATTGAGAGTCACTTTTAATCACGATTTGATCTATGGAGAGTTCTCGTGCTAATTCCAACCCTGCAATTACAGCTTCATACTTTGCTTCATTGTTAGTTATAGGGTAACACTTAATTGCTTGTCTTATACTTTCACCTGAGGGTGGGATTAAGACAATACCTAAACCAGCCCCTTGGAATTTGAGGAACCATCAATAAACAAAGTCCGCGTACCTGGATTAGCTCCAGTAAAAATTTGCAATTCTTTTTCTACTTCAGGAATTATTTTTGTACTAAAATCTGCGACAAAATCTGCTAAAACTTGAGACTTTATTGATGTTCGAGGTTGATAATTAATGTCATATTCACTTAGTTCTATTGCCCACTTGGCTAATCTGCCTGACAGTTCTTGTTTATGCAAAATATTCCTTAAAGGATATGCAGTTATTACGGAGATAAGATGGCATTGAAAATATGGTCTTAATTTTCTAGCTGTCAGGACTAATGTTAAAGCATGTTTCTCTATAAAGGATATCTAGTCTCAGCATCTAATAAAGATTTACTAACATAATAAATAGGATATTGTTTACATTTGTCCTCCCTTACCAAAATTGCACTTACAGCTACTTCCGCAACTAAAAGATATATATGTAGTCTTTCTCCATCCCTTGGTTTAGACAGTAGGGGGATTTGATAAATAAGCCTTCAAATATTTGAGGGCTTGTGGGCATTACTCAGTCCATCCAAACTGATTTTTCTTCTTCAATACTGAGAAGAATTTAAAGCTTTTCTCTGAAGATCTTGAAATGAATCTTCCCAGAGCTGCAATCCTACCTGTCAATCTTTGTACCTCTTTTTTGCTTGTGAGTACATCAGGTACTTTTTTCAATAGCATTAATATGTGCACGATTTACTTCAACTCCTCTATTAGATACGAGAAAGCCTAAAAACTTATCTGAAGCTACGTCAAAAGCGCACTTTTCTGGGTTCAGTTTCATGTTGTATCTGCAGAGGATATCGAAGGTAGTTAAAAGATGTTGAAAATGGTCTTCCTCTTGTGTTTATTTGACCAACATATCATCAATTTACACTTCCATCGTCTTCCCTAGGTGTTCTTGGAACATCTTGGTCACCAGCCTCTGATACGTGGCTCTAGCACTTTTCAAGCCAAAAGGCATGACTTTCCAACAATAAGTCCCCCTGTTCGTAGTAAATGAAGTTTTTTCTTCGTCTGAGGGGTCCATTTTTATTTAATTATAACCAGAATACGCATCTAAAAATTTAAAATTTAGTGACCTGTGGTAGAATCAATCAATTTATCTATATACGGTAAAGGGAATGACTCATTCGACATGCTTTATTTAAGTTAGTGTAATCTACACAAACCCTCCATTTACCGTTATTTTTTGGAACTACCACAGTATTAGCTAACCAATTAGGATATTTTACCTCGCATATTGACCCGATCTTTAAGAGTTTATGTACCTCTTCATCGATCACTTTATTTTTGAATGATCCTTACTTCCTCTTCTTTTGTTTGACAGGTACAAATGATGGATCTTTATTTAATTTATGAGTCATCACCTCTGGGGGTATACCTGTCATATCTAAATGGTACCATACAAAACAATCCGCATTAACTTTTAAATATTCAATTAACATACCTCTCCTTTCTAGGTTTAGCCTTGCTCCGATATGAATTCTTCGATCTGGCCATTGCTCGAATAGTGGAACAGCTTCGAGATCCTCAATTATTGTTTTAATGTTTTCATTTTCTTCTGGCTACTGAATTACATCTTGTATGGAATCCACATCTGTTTTTTTTTATGCAATCACTGTTGAAATTTGATTTACCGCATCTTTTTCACTTGCACATGCATCTTTCTGAGTTGCACTCGTATCTTTTTGACTCGTGTGTATCACTGAGTTGATGTTCCTTGAAGTTCGTTGATCTCCCCGAATCTGTTGATTTCCCATTTTGAAGGGAATTTGATAACCTAATGTAATGTAGATGGAACCGCATCCATATCGTGAATCCATGGCCTCCCAAGAATCACATTATAAGCCATATACGTTTCTATCACTTGAAATTTTGTTTCTTTGATGACCCCTTCTGCGTATGTACTTAACTCAATCTCGCCCTTGTAATAATGGTTGAATTATCAAACCCAGATAAGGAATGTGCTTTTGGAACTACACGGTCGCCCATCAACATTTCTTCCAACACTCGTAATAGAATGATATTCAATAAGCTACCTGGATCAATCAACACTTGATTTACATTAGTGTTATGTATAAGTAAGTATATTACTAGTGCATCATTGTGGAGAATGATTAATCCATCAGCATCGACATCTGCATCATCAGATGTTATGTTGTAATCCTCCAGAGTTAAGCGAGTTCGCTTCCTGTGAGTTACTGTGAACTTTGTCATTTTTGTTGTGGCTGTATAGGTTACTCCGTTAACTTCTTCTCCACCATTTATTACATTTACTTTCCTCTTTGGAGATGGAGGTTTTGGGGGATCTTGCCTATTTTTCATGTAAGCTAGTTTTCCTTTCTCGCTGAACAATTCTGTCAGATAACCCTGCTTCAATATAGTGTTCTACCTCACCTTGCAATAACCTACAGTCTGATGTTCTATGGTCGTGATCCTTATGGAATTCGCACCAAAAATCTGGGTTTCTTCTGTTTGGATTTGATCTCATCTCTTTAGGCCATCGAACCTTATCCCTCATGCTTCTTAAAACAACGACTAACTCAGAAGTTCTCACATTAAAGTTGTAGTCACCAATCCTTGCATTTGTATTAGTATCCCTGTTACGTTCACTTTGATCTTTTTTGATTCTCGACGATGACGAACTTGAATCTCTATTTGTGAATCTGTGATCAGCCTGCTCGTTCTCGGATTTGGAACGTGCCTCTCGCCCCGAGGGTCCATATAAGGTTCGTACCTATTTTTCCGGACCTTTTCTCAGATTCTGACCGCCTCGAACCTGTTTTTTCTTCGACCCTTGATTGAGCTACGATATCTTCTTCGATCTGCAACTTTGTAATGTACCTATTATAGACGTCATTCCATGTCATGGTAGGGAATTCTCGTAGGCTCTATTTAAGCCTCCTCGTAGCTTCTGAACTTTTTTCATTTAAATTGCTTGCAAATGCCATGGCCGCCCAATTGTCAGGTACTCTTGGTAATAGCATTCTTTCACGCTGGAATCTGTCTACAAATTCTCGAAGCAATTTTGTATCTCCTTGCTTTACTTTAAATATATATTCCATTCTCTTTTCAACTTTTGTGCATCCGAGTATGCTTTTATAAATAGATATGCAAGCTCAACAAAAGAGTCAATAGAATTTTCAGGAAAAAGAGAGTACCATGTTAGCGCTCCTTGGGTAAGAGTTTCCCCAAACTTTTTGACCACCACAGATTTGATCTCCATCTTGGTTAAATTGTTTCCTTTTACTACTGTGGTGAACGCAGTAACATGGTCACGTGGATCGATCGTCCCATCATATTTCGGAATGTCGAGCATTTTGAACTTCTTAGGAATTGGTAATGTAGCTGCACTTGGTTTCCATGGTTGTTGCGAATATTTATCGATATCAACTCCTTTGATGACAGGTGGTATGCCGGGTATTTGCTCAATACGGTCATTTTATTCTTTCACCTATTTTTGCAAGGTTAGTATTAAAGTTTGTAAATCAGAATTATTAGGCGTACCTGGTCTCCTATCATGAGATTCGTTGGGAGTTCCTCCGCTTCCAGAATTAGCCAACCCTGAACGTGGAATTTCCATAGTTACAGTATTGTTTGGTGGAGGTATGGGTGGCACAGCTAGTAGTCCCCTCACAAAAGCCTGGAGAGCATCATTCACGTACTCAATAATTAACTGCTTCACAACATCTTGCTCGACAGTTTGTCCATTTCCATGTTGCTCATTGTTATAACTAGTGGATCTTTTTGGTGATGCTTCTCTTGGATCACGTGGGGTTCCTTTAGGTGACGGAACTGGAGTTCTCTCCACCTGTTGGTTGTTGTCATTGAAGTTCGAAATGATTCAATTGAGAGAGTGTAATTTGGAAAGTAAGAGAAGATTATTAGATTCCCGGTAACGGAACCAATTTATTTAACCAAAGAATTAGATTCTCAGTCAAAGCTAATTTTTAGAAGTACTCGGGTTACTGATAATCAAGTAATTCGATATTCTCTCAGAAATAAGAAAGGAAATAAGAATAAGAAATGACAAAGTAATCAATAGAAAGCACAAGAAAATAATTATATTCCAATAATAATCAGAATGTGTCCAAATGGCATTTCTTTCCCTTATATAGTGACCTTCAAGTACAACGTCTATTCTTTTTAATGGTTGAGTCATAATGAGCATTAATGTCATTAGTGAAACGTTATAATTAGTAATTGTAACTGTTTCGTGGAGATTCTAAAATGTTTGTAATCATCCATGCCCATTAATTGAAGATCAATGAATCTGCCCTTTTTGCTATCTTGGTTCATTCTACTGGTGCCTCTTCAAATCACTAATGGGACTTGAATAATCGTTCCTTCATCTCGTGGGTGATTTTCTCGTATCTACTGAGTCTCATATCTTCTTTAATACTCCTCTCCGGTTGTCTTTTTCCTAGTGATTCACGTGTCTTACTATGTCAGCCACAAAATTAATTCCACGTGTAATATTCATTTTTACCAATACAAGTAGATTCATTTAATAATTTGTCTATGGAATGTGATTCTTTCTTTAAATTTATGAGATCTTGAATTACAATTGAGAAAATTTAATTATTCTTCTAATAGGGAGAAAAAAGGGAAAAACAGGAGAGAAAAAAATGGGAAAAATTGAAACTTAATACATTAATTTGTGTATAAATGATAAATTATGTATAGTTAGACCTCTCTATAACAACACCCTTATATTAACAAATATTGGTTTCAAACGCACACGCAAGTATACGTGGTCGTAGCAAGTAAGATAACGTTAAATCGAATGTCGAACACACAGGGACTTGTGTAAACTACTTGCTGAATTACTCTAATTGTTATTTAATCGAGCCAAAATAAAATCCAGGAATGTAACTATTTTATACTACGATTCTACGAATAACTAATTATCGAGTAACGAGAGTATTGTTGTGTATTCAATAGAGACAAATATTCCATGGTTGTGTCAATTCACCACTCGTATTGCATTCTAATTAACTTTCCCTTTCATATAATTCACTCATGGTTGCTAATTAATCGATAATTTCTCTCGTAGCCTTATCCCAAAGTACTACTCGCCTATTCTCAATATATTAACGCCTATATTACTATGAAATTAATCTACTAGAACGCACTAAGATTATGATGTTTAATTGAGCACGGTGACTAGGTATATTCCTATCCTAATCACAAATCCGCTCCCCTTAAGGGTTAAGATCGCGCTCTCTTCAATTCTTCTCTAATCTATATACGACTTTCCCAATCATAACATAGATAGTATATAGAACCTAACTGCTGGACAGACAATTAAGCAATTAAACGCAGAATTCAATAAACAACCATATATTGAGTGAACTATAATCAAGGTTAAATTAATGTTGAATAACAATATTCATGGCTAAACCACAACCCCATAACAGTGGGTGTTTATCCACTCGTGCTAGAATCAAACAATTGCATGAGTGTTGCATAAATGGAAAATACTAGAATAAGATGAAGAAAACTGATAATCCTTTGCTTCCTCAATGATCCTGTGTGTATCTTCTCTCCAAAAATGGCATCCTCCTCCCAAGTTGAGTTTTTGGGTCTATTTATATGTTTGGGATAAACCCTAAACGTGTAGGAGACTTCTATTAAAACCGGAAAACACTTAAAACCTTCAAAGCTCGGAATTGACCGGACCAGGGACCCCAGGCGTTAAGCCCCAAACTCCCAGCTATAGCCTGGGCAGGCCTGGCGTTAGGGCTCTAACGCCCAGCTATAGCCTGGGAAGGCCTGGCTTTATGGCTCTAACGCCCAGCTATAGCCTGGGCAGGCCTGGCTTTAAGCCCCAAACGCCCGGCTATAGCCCGGGTCACTCCTTTTCGACTCTTGAGCGTATTTTTGACGTTTATGCATCCATTAAGCTTGGCTTCCATATCCAATTCACCTACACATGAAATAGACTCCATTATTCACATATGACGTCTATTTTTATCACAAACTCACATAAAATATAAGGTACATAATGCTTAAAATCATGAATTCTAGCCACGCATCAACAACACTTCACTACAAAAGTCAAGCTTATCCGGAACCAATTTTCATGTTATGTTATAATATATGCTCCCTATTGTTTGATCAATAAGTATGAAACCTTTTGTTAAACTAGGTAAATAAAAAGGTGATGGGTAAATCCTAGTTAAGTATAATAAGTTCTAGATCTAGCACATGTTTGATAAAACATGCGGAACAATGTTAGAACCGATATATCATAAGTGGTATTAAATGATGTTGTTATGAATGAATAGTAGAACAATGATGAGCAATAACTATGATATGGCAATAAATGTAAATAGAAGGAATGATTCACCCAAATATTGAATGAGGTGGGTGATTCTTCCTTCTGACAACAATGTAAGATAAATGGATATGGGAATATATGAAGTTTTGTCAGATCTGACGCGAGAAAAGGTGGAACCACCAACAAATCAAATCACTGTGGAAAGGTGATATTTTTATATTGTCTCTTTAGAGTCAAATTTTTATAAGAGTTCTTATCAGAATCAATATTACATGTCGTTTTCCCTCTCTCTTCTACTATTTATATGGGATATTCCCAAAAATCCTGAAAAGTACAGCAGAAGGAATATTCAATAGAATATTCCCTTTGAAAGTTCCAAAGTTATACCAGTCGTTATTCCTTTTTTTGCTACTCGACCTCGGCCTTAATGGTTTTCTCGGCGGATCCATATTGTCAAGCCCTGATCGACCTCGTCCTAGTTGCCCATGATAAGCCATAGTTCTCATGCTTGGTCACCTCTTCATGCCTAATTTTCTTAGCCGTATTTTGACCCATATAGTTAGTACCTCCGCGTATCGAGGTCGTCTTTTTCTTGACCTCAATGAGCGGACTTCATCAATAGCAATTCTTCAGAAATTCGGACGTGGAGGTCGATCAATAGTGATCGTTGCCGAGGTGATGACGTGTCGCTTCGAGAGTTGCGGTCAGTGAGGCAGGTTCAGGATGATGTCACAGCTACATGCATCTTCCCGATGCGTTGCATCGTTCCTCGAGCCTTTGTCATTTTTATTCTAGTGATGTTTAATGGTTGATTGCACCGATTTGAGCGTCGTGGTTTTGTATAAATAAGAAGGGAGACACCTTTTGGAGAAAATACTTACCCTCTCTGAAGTTTCAACCTTTCTCGTTGTTTCTTCTCCTTCTTTTTGTGTTAATATTTCCTGCAACTTCTGTCATCGTCACTTCTTCTACACTTTCTCTGCCGTATACACATTAGCAAAAGATGACTAGTGTAACTCCTAACCGTGAGATGATCCTAACCGTGAGATGATCTCAGACCCAACTCCGTTATCAGTGTCTATGCCCTCTGATAGAGGGGAGGCCATTGTTATGGAGGATGAAAGATTTCCCACTATGGAAGAGATCATTCCTCGTAACGCAGACTCCAGGTCGGATTTTTCAAAGGAACCTAAGAATGACCCTAAGAACGTGAAGTCCGATATGGAAGCAAAACATATAGCTGCACTCCGGGCAAAATACAACATCCCCACTCACATTGACCTAGTTCCCTAGGAACGGCGTGATTCAGGTTCATCTGCCCGGGTACTGCGTATTTTATGCCTACCCATTCCAAGTGGGTTACTCTCTCCCTCTTCCTTCGTTTGCGGAGGAATTATATCGTTACTATGGCATCTGCCCGACCCAACTATCCCCTTACATTTACAAACTTTTCCTTATGCTGATAAAGTTTTCGGAGCTGGCCGGTTGTGATATATATATTCGTCATTTGTTGCATATTTTAACACCAAGCTTCCACAGAGTCACGATGATACATCTTCGCACCGCGAGGGACCAAGGGGCTAGTGGAAGTAATGGAAAATAAGACAAATTGTTGGTTTTGGTTCAGCTTCTTTTTTGTCAAAATCCAGCACGTTGTGGCGAGCCCCGATGAATTTCCTGAGTGGTGGAACTTTTCCCGTAAGTTCTCTCGTTGATTGAAGTACGTTCCTTTCCCCTTTTTCTTTGTTTTTCGGCTTAATCATTTTCTTTTCTTTTCGTGTAGCCGAGAAGCATCCTCCTTTTTTGGTCGCCGTTATTTATGACTGGGTGGCCCGAGTCTTTCCCCACACAGTAGGGATCCGCGACTAGGCATGTTTCAACAAAAAATTCAGACCCAAGCCCTCGACTAGTAAGTCGGGTTCCGTTCTTTAAATAATTCAACCTCATTACAGTCCTTTTTTTTCTTTTACTTATAGTTTTTCCTTTGGTGTTAGGTCGGAGGGCTTCAAAAAAGGTGAAGGATCCCGTTCCTGCATTTTTCCAATCGGGTGCCTCGAGCGGGTCACAGTTCTTGCTAACAGAGTCCATGAGGAATACTTCCTCTCAGACTCAGGCTTTGAGCGGGCCTGGCCGTCGGGCGTCTGCTCCATAAGCGGAGACTTTGGATTCCCTATATTGCCTCTAGTGGATGAGTCTTCGCCAGGCGAGGAGGAAATGTCTTCGTTGAAAAGGCGGAGAGCGGAAGTTGGTGTTGTGGTTACGGCTATGGCCGCACTCGAGAGTGATGTTGTTTTAGGAGTGGAGTTTGCACGCCCTTCAGTTGCAGAGATTGTTCCCCCGCTAGAGGTCGTCGTAGAAGGAGTGCGGTCAGAGTCAGCTGATGTCTCTATGGAAGAGGAGCAGTCAGAGGTTGTGGAGGTGGCATCTTCGTCTGCCGAAAAGAAAGGAAAGACTGTGATAGTGGACGATGATGAGTCCAAATCTGACATAGATCCCGAGGAGGTACAGATGTTGGACGAGGGGTTCACTCGGGTAGAGGTTATAACGGGGGGATCTACCCAAAACATTGTGATGTTCTTAATGTCAATACCAGACAAGAGGGAGGGTGATTTGTGTGGTTTTCGATTTTCACGTGCACTAGTTATAGAAGGACCAGGTTCTTCTATGTGTTCCAACCTATACGGTTTGCAGAATGAAAAATACAGAAAATAAAGAACAAAAGATTTTACGTGGAAAACACCTAGCTCAAAAGGTGAAAAAACCACGACCTACTTTCCAGTAGGATTTTTTCAAACTCTCCACTAAAACCACTGAGCCAAAAACTGCTTTTACAAAACTCTTTGTAAACCTAGGATTAACTCTAATCCCTTTGTGGCAAACTAGCATCTAGCTATTTGCGACAACTCCAAGTTAGCTATAACTTGAAAACTCATTACCTATTACAAATGCTTCTAAATAAAGCTTAAAAGGTACAAATCGAAATCCCTACTACAAGTAGACTGGACTAAAATACAACGGTTGGAACTGGGTCTTCTAGCTGGTCCAAATAGCTTCATATTCGCACATTTAAATATCACACGAACTGCTTGCAAAATTGCCTTGCTAATTTTGCTCTTAATTCTTACTTTGCTTCTGCTTTTGTGCGTATATGTACAATAAGAACATTGAACAATATATAGGATTAGCAAACAAGAGATTTACTACAATTTTGATGCTACTTCTTGGTGGAAGAGTTCTAGTTAATCTCAACTTCTTAAGTCCTTCCTTATCTTGATTCTATTCTTACTGAATAAGGAGTCATTCTCATTATCAGTTTGCAATCTTTTCGATCAGGAGATATCTCTTTAATTTGCAGATTTTGTTTATCTCCTGCGTGTGCACCTCACGTGCCTTTAACTCTGCATGTCTATGTCTCCAGTAATGGACCTGGTTCAACTTTGAGTTTCTTTTTCAATCTTCAAAATCATTCACTTTCTTGGGCCAATAAATTCCCCCTTTTTGATGATGACAAACTTTGCGCTTAGGCCTGTGATCAACTTAATCCAACATTGACACTTTTTAAGAATTACTCATGGCCACTGGGGCAACCAAGTGCAATCATGGATTAATTATCAAAAGTAAACTAAGAATGCAATATATCAAAGAAATCGAAACAAGATTAAGAGCAAAAGCAGCCAGATTCATTGATAGAAGCATAGGTCACCACAATCCACAATAAGAAATGAAAACAGTTAACAACATGAGCAAAAGAAACAAAAAAATCCCTAATTTGGGTCACTGAAGGTTGAAGACAGGCTGGACTACTAAGGCTGGGAAGGGGTGGAGGCTGGATTTTTAGCTTGGAGAAGATAAAGCATGTCATAAATAATCCCCTCATTCTTCTCTTTTTCTTTGGCAAGCTCAGTTATGAGAGAATCCCTCTCATGTTCAACCTCAGCTAGGCAATTCTTAAGCCTAATAATTTCTGCATCCTTAGCCCCACCCTCCTGCACAAGTGCTCTGACTTTGCTATTCACCGGAGTCTTCCTAGATGAACCAGGTTCATTTTCAGGAACATTGAGAGCATAGTCGCAGGCCAGAAGAGTGTTTTTGTCAAAGTGATCCTTGACTGTGGCCATTTCTGCCTTCTTCAGAGGCACCTTGTAGTGAGCAAGTACAGTTGTGAGGATGAATCCATAAGGAATGGAATGAGCCTTGGAATCGTTTACCACCTTGTCCAGGAAATGGATGATGAAGTAAGGCCAGTTGATCTGCTTTCCACTGTCCAGGCACTCCATAAGAACTAAGTCCATGTAGTTTGCTATGTGCCTTCACTCCTTCCTTGGCAGTACACACTTGTTTATGAACTCATACACCACCTTGTAAGGAGGCGTCATTTCACTTTTCTAGACCACCCTTGGTTCAACCTCCTCTTCATTTTCACAGAACCTTCTGGTGATTTGTAAAGCAGTGGGAAGAACATCCAAGCTGGGCCATCTCTGCCTGGTGTAATCATCATATCCTTCAGACAGGATCCCAAGCACTTCTCCTAATTCTATGGCATCAAATGAAATTTTGGTCCCCTTCACTTAGCTAGAGACCCTACCGTCCTTGACTGCAACATTGGCCATGAACTCGACTATCTCACTTCTGGACAACCTCCCATCTAGCTGAAGGACCATGTCCTTCCAGCCCTGCACCTCCAGCTTATCCATCAGATAGACCATTCCAGATTCCTCCAAATCTTTCAGCAATCTCTCCTTCAAAATGGTGCGCTTCCCAAAATTAGTCAAATTGTCCTTCTCTCCAGCAGTCTCATCTTCTTCATCAGCACTCCAATCTTCCTGTTCATCAATTTGAACTTTCTTTGACTTTATTGTCGACTTGGTTCTCTTGGCCACAGTTGAGGGTGTAGCAGACACAGATGCAGACTTCTTTCAAGAAGTCTTGGCTTTCTTTGGTTTGGGGTTCTGCAACTCAACTTCTGCCATTTGATCATCTTGATGGACCAGGTCCATCTCCCCAATCTTCACAGCCTCTACAGGCTCAGCAATTTTCTCCTTTCCCTTTTCAGCTCTCTTTCTCTTACTTTCCTTCAAAGCCTTTTGTAACTTCTCCTCACTCTGCCTAAGTGCACTTCTTGTGTTTCTTCCTCTTGGAAGAGGAGTTTCAGAACCAGCAAATGGAGTGACTTTGCTCTTCTTACTTGATCCTGCAGGTTCAGACCTCTTAGTCTTTGGAGTCCTTTTCTTCTTCGGTTTATAACTCTCTACTACCTTCTTCATAAGATCTGCCAATGTCTCCTCAAGGGATGAACCGGGTTCATCTGTAGATTTTCCTAGATTTACTAATCCCTCAGCTGCTTCACTTGATTTATTTCCCCCTGACTCCTTGGCTCCCTCTTCTAATACTACTGTTTCAGTACCACCAACAGACAATCTAGTAGTTTCTTCCCTTATTCCCCTTGATTCACTCTGAATTCCCTCTTTCTGTATTTCTTCCCCAATTTTATTTTTACGACTTCTTCGTCTTACTTCTGGAAACTCCACATTTTTCACAGACCCAACCAGCACAAACCTATTTTCTAAGTTCTCTGCTATTTCAGACACATTCTCATAGGCGATATTTGGTACAGATGGTACCTGTTCAGAATCAGATGATCATGTTTCTTCCTCAGTAGCTGATTTGAACGAATCATTGGAATTTTTTTTATTATTGAACCTGACTAGCTCTTAATTTGGCATTCAATTTTTTGGTGAGGGAACCTGTGGCCACTATTTTCCTGGCGAGCATTTTAACCCGTATTTTTCTGGGTTCTGGACTAGGGCTAGGTTGAGGAATAGTGGAACTGGGTTGATACTGAGTAGAACTAGGTGGTGGATGTGTGTAAGAAGTCGAAGATGGAGTAACAGGTGGTGGAGAACTAGGTTTGTCCGAAGGATTAGTCATTTTTTTATTTAAGATGGAAGAAGAAGATTTTGGATTGAGAATGAGTTCAAGGAAGATGGAAGGGTTTCGACGGTTTTAGAGTTGGTGAGGGAATTAAGAGATGATGATGGGGGTTTTTTAAAAGGAGGAGGTAATTAATATATAACGGCAGCCTTTTTTGGGTCAAATAGAGGTCTTATCACCTCTGCAACTGATCAGTATGGTTACTGATTCCCTAGGTTCTAGGAGGTTTATTTTAATTGAAGTCTTAGTGTGGACGGAACTAGTTCAAAAAATGGGATAAGGATAGATTGTGAAAATATCTTTATTAGGTAGAGTTCTGCTCATGATCAACTATTAACATTTCAAAGTGTGTATAGTAGAGAACGCATACCTTGCCTTTCAGATGAACCAACACTGATGAATCAGGTTCATCATGTCAGAATCCTCTTGATCAAACCTCAGTTTTCAACAATAGAGAAACATCATTAGTAACCAATGAGTCATTTCAAAACATGGCAAGAGAGTATGCTATTTACAGCATGAGATTGAGCAACAATTAATCTGATTATTTACACAAATTTCAGAATTTCTAGCCAAATTTTTTTTTCATTTTTTTTTTCATGTACATTATGAACTAGTTCAATTAGGTGATCTTAATCATCCCTAACTCTAACCTGTTCCTTTCAAAATGCTCTCTACTTAGTGATTTTGTAAAGATGTCAGCAATCTGTTTATCAGTAGCACAGAATTCAATAGAGATCAATCCTTTCTCATAACTATCCCTTAAAAATGATGTCTAACATCTATGTGCTTATCCCTTTTATGATTAACGGGGTTCTTCGTCATACTTATAGCACTAGTATTATCACAAAAGATAGGGATGCATCCAACATCGATTCCAAAATCTAGCAGTTGCTGCTTAATCCACAATAATTGAGCACAACATGAAGCTGCAGGCACATACTCAGCCTCAACAGTAGATAGAGCTACAGAATTCTGCTTTTTAATGGCCGAAGACACAAGACATGAGCCTAGAAAATGTGTCACACCTGAGGTGCTCTTTCTATCTACTAGAAAACCTGCATAATCAGCATCAGCATATCCCACAAGGTTAAAGTTACTACCTTCTGGATACCAAAGACATAGATCAGTGGTGCCTTTTAAGTATCTCAAGATTCTCTTTACTACAGTTAAGTGGTATTCTTTTGGATTAGCCTTAAATCTAGCACAAAGTCCTACACTAAAAACAATGTCAGGTCTACTAGTAGTGAGATACAACAGTGAACCAATCATTCCTCTGTACAACTTTTGATCAACAGATGGTTCATCTGCATCTAGTTTTGTGGTTGTTGCAATAGGAGTGTCGATTTGTTTGGAATCTTCCTTTTTAAACCTTTTAAGCAACTCTTTCACATACTTTTGCTGATGGATCATAGTTCCATTTGAATTCTGTTTAACTTGTAAGCCTAAAAAGAAATTAAGCTCACCCATCATGCTCATATCAAATTCACTCCACATTAGTTTAGAAAATTTTTTACTTAGCTTTTCAGTGGTTGCTCCAAAGATTATGTCATCGACATATATCTGAACTACCAAGAGATCTTTACCCTTTTCTTATAGAATAAAGTACTATCAATTTTACCTCTCTTGTAGTCATTCTCAAGCAAGAATTTTGATAACCTTTCATACCATGCTCTGGGAGCTTGCTTGAGTCCATATAGTGCTTTGTCAAGTTTGTACACATGGTCAGGATTCTTCTTGTTCTAAAACCCCGGAGGTTGCTTGACAAACACTTCTTCCTTTAGATAGCCATTTAAAAAGGCACTCTTAACATCCATCTGGTGAAGGGTGAATTCCATGTAAGCAGCAAAGGCTATGAGGAGTCTTATTGCTTCCAGTCTTTTTACTAGAGCAAAGGTTTCATCATAGTCTATGCCTTCCTCCAAATTGTATCCTTGAACCACCAATATTTCCTTGTTATAACTGTTCCATCTTCATCAAGTTTGTTTCTGAAGACCCATTTTGTGCCAATTACTTATCTATCCAAGGGTCTTGGTACCAGATTCCAAACTTGACTTCTTTCAAATTGGTTGAGTTCATCTTACATTGCATTTACCCAGTCTGCATCCTGCAAATCCTCAGCAACATTTTTAGGTTCAACAAGATATAGAAAAGCATCAAAAGCACAAAGATTTTTCAAGGATGATCTGGTTTTGATTCCAGAGGTTGGACCGGTGTTAATGTTCTCAATAGGGTGAGAACTTTAATATCTATATGGTTTCACAACCAACTGGTTACTCATTGAAGTTCCCTCAATTCCCCCTGTCTTGTTTCCCGGGAAAGATGAACATGTTCCTTCATCCAGTGTTGCTCCAGTTTGGGCTGAGTTTCTGACCAGCCCAATTTCTTCATCCTCGTGTTCCTGTCTTTCAGAAGAATGTTAGGTTCATCAAAAACTACATGCACACTTTCTTCAACACACATAGTTCTTTTGTTATATACTTTATAAGCCTTACTATGTGAAGAATATCCCAAGAATACTCCTTCATCACTTCTGGGATCAAACTTACCTAAGGAGTCCTTACCATTGTTGGGCACAAAGCACTTACAACCAAAATCCCTGAGGTGGGATATATTAGTATTCTCCCTTTAAGTAACTCATAGGGAGTCTTCTCTACAAGTGGTCTAGTCATGCACCTGTTTATGATATAGCAAACAGTATTAATAGCTTCTGCCCAGAAGCTATGAGGTAGTTTACTAAAAAGAAGCATAGTCCTAGCCATATCTTCAAGAGTCCTATTTTTCTTTCAACCACTCCATTTTGTTGTGGAGTTCTAGGGGCAGAAAAGTTGTGATCTATGCCATGCTCATCACAAAATTCAGCAAATTTAAAATTTTCAAATTCAGTGCCATGATCAGACCTAATTGATGCAACTTCATTTCCTAATTGTTTTTGGGTTTTTCTAACAAATTAAGTAAACATGTCGAATGCCTCATCTTTAGATGTTAGAAACAATGTCCAGGTGAATCTAGAATAGTCATCAACAAGAACCATCATATATCTCTTACCACCTCTGCTTAAGGTTCTCATAGGACCACAAAGATCCATATGGATCAGTTCCATCGTTTTGGTGGTACTTACTACTTTCTTGATCTTGAAAGAGGATCTTACCTGCTCCCCCTTGAAAAAGCTCGCAAACTTTGTCTTCTTTGAACTTAATGTTAGGCAGACCTTGTCACACCTCCTTTTTCCACTACCCCCGTATTAATGAAGGGTAATAGGGGAGTTTTTCCAATTAAAGTGACATTATTCAGATTTGGGATTTATTTTAGTTTTCAGAGTCGCCACCCGGATTTTTACGGTGTTCCGGGACACCATCTATTTATTGAAATCCCAAAACGAGGAAACNCGAGTTCCGTGGTTCTAGCACGGTCGCTTAACTATTAATATTTGGCCTAAATTATCTGATTATTTACATATTTTTAAACCTATTGTGCATTTTAGCCTTTTTCGCTTTTAGCCGCTTTTAATATTTATGGATTTATCTTGAAACAAGTCACGATTGACATACACTTGTTATTTTTGGACACTTTGCAAATCGCGCCACATGAAATGTACCCGCGATTTACAACATGCTTATTTTATTTAATGCTTTGAGTTAGAGTCGGGGACATGAGTTGCCACACCCGAGTGTAGATCAATATAGTC
>ML304716.1:0-131533 GCA_005239505.1 Nicotiana paniculata | reverse complement strand
TATTTATTTCTAATTTCTTAGTTTTATTTACTTGTTCTAGCATTTCTGTGTATGTTTCACTTAAGCTGACCCTCAAGCCCCAAACGCCAGCGATCTTGTTGTTAGGAAATTGACGATACATTTTAAAAAATGGTATAAATAATTTGTCCATAGAATAAAATGACTTATATAAGATAAATCTTTATTAAGTTTAAAATCTTATATATTAGGGCTTACGACATAGTTTACATATAAAAAATTTGTAAGCAAAACTTTTTTTTTTTTTTGGTAATGTGAATTGCATATATATTTTTCAGGTGCTAAACATTAGAAAAAGTAACAAGGGGAGAATAATGGTTACTTTACGTAATTCATATTATCAAAATAATCAAGAAGATTTATATACTGCAAGCTTTTAATTTTGATTTTCAAATCCAAATATTAGAATTTCCTACATACTTTCAAATAAAAGTTTTAATAAGTAAAATATTAATTAATTTTAAATTTTTACTAATAAAAAAATAATCAAATGACAATTTTGACCTATATAATTTTAAATTTATAGACTATGCTTCTCGTCAGTTGAAGGTTCATGAGAAGAACCATCCAGTTCATGATTTGGAGTAAGCAGTTATTGTTCATGCATTGAAGATCTGGAGGCATTATCTGTATGGTGTGTCCTATGAGGTGTTCACGGATCATAAGAGTTTGCAGTACCTATTAAAGCAGAAAGAGTTGAATATGAGGCAGAGGAGATGGTTAGAGCTGTTGAATGATTATGACATTACCATCTTATATCATCCGGGGAAGGCCAATGTGGTGGCCGATGCTTTGAGCCGGAAGTCAGCCAGCATGGGTAGTCTTGCTTATATACCGGTCGGGGAGCGACTGCTTGCTTTAGATGTTCAGGTTTTGGGCAATCGGTTCATGAGATTGGACGTTTCTGAGACTGGCAGTGTTTTGGCCCATACTGTGCCCCGTTCTTCATTATATGATCGTATTCACAGTTAGTATGATAATCGCCATTTATGTGTTCTTAGAGATATGGTCCGACACGGAGGTGCCAAGCAGATCACAGTTGATGATGAGGGAGTCTTGAGGATGCAGGGTCGGATTTGTGTACCTGATGTTGATGGCATTCGTGAGTTGATATTGTAGGAGGCCCATAGTTCCCGGTATTCCATTCATCTGGGTGCCACAAAGATGTACCAGGACTTGCGGCAACATTATTTATGGCGGAGGATGAAGAAGGATATTGTAGCATATGTAGCTCGGTGCTTGAACTGTCAACATGTTAAGTACGAGCACTAGAGACCCGGTGGTTTGATGCAGCAGATTGAGCTTCCCGAGTGGAAGTGGGAGCGTATCACCATGGATTTCATCATTGGTCTCCCACTGACTCAGAGGATGTTTGATGTGGTGTGGGTCATTGTGGATAGGCTGAACAAGTCAGCACATTTCATTCCTGTATCAGTTTCGTATTCGGCGGAGAAGTTGACAAAAATCTACATGAGGGAGATTGTTCGATTGCATGGTGTGCCCGTGTCCATTATTTATGACCGAGGTACTCAATTTACCTCCCACTTTTGGAGGGTATTTCAGCGTGAGTTGGGCACGCGGGTTGAGTTGAGCACAGCGTTTCATCCTCAGATGGACGGACAGTCCGAGCGTACTATTCAGATTTTGGAGGATATGTTGCGAGCATGTGTCATTGACTTTGGAGGTTCATGGGACCAGTTTTTGCCTTTAGCTGAGTTTGCCTACAACAACAGCTATCAGTGGAGCATTCAGATGGCTCCGTATGAGGCATTGTATGGTAGGCCGTGGCGATCACCGGTTGGGTGGTTCGAGCTGGGAAAGGCTAGATTTTTGGGTTCAGAGTTAGTCCAGGATGCCTTGGACAAGGTGAAACTCAGGATAGTCTTCGTACAACTCAGTCCATGCAGAAGAGTTATGCAGACCGTAGAGTTCGTCATTTGGCATTCATGATAGGAGACCGGGTATTCTTTGAGTGTCGCCCATGAAGGGCGTGATGAGGTTCGGAAAGAAGAGCAAGTTGAGCCCTAGGTACATTGGCCCATTTGAGATTCTAGATAAGGTAGGAGAGGTGGCCTACAGACTTCCCTTGCCACCTAGTTTATCGGCTGTGCATCCTGTGTTTCACGTATCTATGCTTCGGAGGTACATTGCTGATCCATCTCATGTGCTTGACTTCAGCGGTGTCTAGTTGGACAAGGATTTGACTTATGAGGAGAAGCCGGTAGCCATATTAGCTCGGCAGGTTCGTCAGTTGAGATCGAAAAGTTATCCTTCGGTTCGTGTTCAGTAGAGAGGTCAGCCTGTTGAGGAAGCTACCTGGAAGTCCGAGTCCGATATGCGGGGCCAATATCCCCATCTTTTCCCCGATTCAGGTACCATTCTATGTCCGTTCTAGGAGGAACGTTTGTTTTAGAGGTGGAGATTGTGATGGCCCAAAAGGTCATCCCGTATAATTGTAGCTAAATATGTGTTCTGAGGCCATGAAATCCACCTTTTTATCTCACCTCGATGTGCGTGTGCAACCCTAGCGCGTAGCCAGGAAGCCGTTATGTGGAAAATTGATAAAATGATGATTTTGTAATAATTATTTGAATAAAGTTGACTTTGGTCAACATTTTTGGTAAACGGACCCGGACACATGATTTGACCATCCCGGAGGATCCGTAGGAAAATATGAGACTTGGGTGTATGTCCGGAATCGAATTCCGAGGTCCCGAGTCCGAGAAATGAATTTCTTAAAGAAAATTGTTTTCTGAAAAATATAAAGGTTTTGAAAATGAGATTTGATGTGAAACCTGTGATATCGGGCCCGTATTATGGTTCTAGAGCCCGAAACTGGTACAATATGTTTTATATGTGTTATCTGTGAAATTTAGTAAGAAACAGACTTAATTTGGCGTGATTCGGATAACAAATGGGAGATTTAGATGTTTTGGAAGTTTAAAGGAATTTCATTGATTTTGAGGTGTAATTCGATGTTATGATGTTATTTTGGTGTTTTGATTACTTGATTAAGCCTGTGGGATGGTTTTGAAGTTGTGTGTATGTTTGATTTTGAGCCTCAGGGGCTCGGGAGTGTTTCGGGTAGATGTCGGGGTGCAAAAACCTTAGAAAAATCTGGTGTTTGCTACAGAATCCGGTGTCCAGTTGTTCCTTCTTCGCGATCGCGATGCTTTGCATGCAATCGTGATGAGTCAGTCGGGGAGGGCAGTAAATAACCCTATGCGAACGCAGAGCCTTGGTCTCGATCGCGGAGCCTGGGGGCAGTGCTCCACGCGATCGCGGAGGGCCACAAATGAATACATAGTGCAGATGTGGGCTGGACGCTGGGTACTATTTTGTTCACGATAGTCCATGTCAGTAAGCTCTGCGATCGCAGTCCATTCTTCGCGATCGCGAAGGTCATTTTTGCCCAGTTATTTAAAATGCCCAAAACAGAATACACATTACGGGATTCCTCCATTTTTACACAACCCTCTTCTTCTCCAAACCCCATAGACGATTTTTGAAGAGTTCTTCCACCATAACCTCTTAGGTAAGTGAATCTAACATTATTTTCTTCCATTTTTCATCAACATCTATTAGATTCTAGGCCTAAAAACATGAAATAAAGGGTAGAAAATTGGGGTTTTGGGTAGAGTAAGAGATTTTTTGATTATTTGGGAATTTGACCTCGTTTTGGGGTCGGATTTCAAAACAAATTATATATTTGCGCTCTTGGGTGAAAGGGTGATCGGGTTTTGGTCCGAACCTCGTGTTTGGACCAAGCGGGCCCGGGGTTGATCTTTAGAATTTTGGAAAGAAAGTTGGGAATTCTATATTTAAGCATTGGAATTGAATTGTTAATAATTTATTGATGTTATTGAGTCAATTATTTCTAGATACTATTGATTTGGAGTCGAGTTTGAAAGGAAAAGTGGTGCTTGAGGCTTGATTTTGATCTTCAGAGTCGAGGTAAGTGTTTGTCCTAACCTTAGCTTGAGGGAATAGGTATTGAGCCCTAATTTCTACGTGTGTATTCCATGTTCAATGTATATGTGAGGTGACGAGTACCTATATGTTGTTGTCAACCATGACTGTAGGTCAGAAATTTGCAATTATATGATATTTAATTTCTTTTACTGTGTTTATGGGTTTAATAGCAATTTGATAGCTATTCATTTGGTGGAAATTCTTAGTTATGGGTATTGTTGAGTAGTTTATCGGTTGAGGAACTTTATGTTGGATTATACACATGTGTAGGATTGGTTATATCTGTGTCCCTTGCCGGGACGGTATTATTCTTGTTGATTATTCCGTGCATTTAAGGTTTCTTATTTGTTGATTTTCATGCCAACTGTTGTTTTATGTTGTTATGCACGAAGGGACATTCCGTGCCATATTTTATGATGTTATGCACGAGGGGACATTCCGTTCCATGTTTATGTTGTTTATGCATGAGGGGACATTCTGTGCCATGTTTATGATTATTATGCACGAGGGGACATTTTGTGCCGTGTTGATGATATATATATGCACGAGGGGACATTATGTGCCGTGATTGTGATGTTTTATGCACGAGGGGACATTTCGTGCCATGTTTTATGTTGTTTATGCACGAGGGGACATTCCGTGCTATATTTTATATTGTTATGCATGAGGGGACATTCCGTGCCATGTTTACGATTATTATGCACGAAGGGACAATTCGTGCCGTGTTGATGATATATATATGCACGAGGGGACATTCCGTGCCGTGATTGTGATGTTTTATGCATGAGGGGACATTCTGTGCCATGTTTATGTTGTTTATGCATGAGGGGACATTCCGTGCCATATTTTATATTGTTATGCACGAGGGGATATTCCGTGTCGTGTTATGATAAAAATATGCACGAGGGGACATGTCATGCCGTTTCTTTTCACTTGTTTATTTTGTGTTGTTAATCCCTGTTATTATTTTAGGATGTTCAGATTGTTGCTTCGTTCCGTCATTTCAGTAATTGCTATCCCTTTTCCCCAGCATGTTTCCCCGTTATTGTACTTACTGTTTATTTCTTGTGGTTATTTCCTGTTATATTTTATTTAAACTGCACATGTGATATTATTTGTCGTGTCCTAGCCTCGTCACTACTTCGCCGAGGTTAGACTCGACTCTTACTCAGTACATGGGGTCGGTTGTACTGATGGTACACCTGCACTTCTTTATGTTGTGCAGATTACGGAGATGGACCTAGTGGGCATTGATCGAGGGAGTATCCTTCAGTCCACAGGCGACACTGAGGTAGTCCCGCAGACGTTCGTGGGCCTTGGCGTCACCTCCCTTATCTCTCTTTTCTGTCTTTTCACATAGTTCCAAGACAGTTGTACACATTTATTTCAGACCTTTATTTTTAGTAAATCTAGACTGTCTGTGAGATTGTGACACCAGTTATGGGGGTGTATTTAAGGAAATTTTGAAAGATTTATTATTTAAGTTGTTGAATTTCTTATATTCAGCATTTCTAATTATAACTGTTCTAGTTTACTACTGTTGTTTCAATTGTTATTAACAAAGAAATAATAATTTAACCAAAACGTTGGCTTGTCTAGCGGGTTCAATATTAGACTCCATCACGGCCTAAAGGTGGGATTTCGGGTCGTGACATCTAGCATGCCATAATTTAAAAGAATCAATCAAGTAAGCAGAAGTACTAGCATTTTCATTCATAACATTGAGTACAAACAATCCATGGTTATAATAACCCTTGCCAACAAAATTATTATTCTTGGTCAACACGATCTTATCAGATTAAAAAGAAACCTTCACCGCCACTTTTCCTAATAGTCCCACATAGACCAAATTGGCTCGGATACTAGGAACATGCAACACGTCATTCAATGCCAAAGTTTTGTCAGATGTGAGCTTGAGAAGAACTTTGCCTTTTCTAAGAACTGGAGTAGTCCTTGAGTCACCATGATATACAACCTCTTCTCCTTCCTTAACATGGGTGTTAGACACATAGTCTTTTTTGTTAGCACATATGTGCCTAGTGGCACCAGAATCTAACACCCAGTCTTTCACATTAGCCACAAGGTTCACTTGGGAAACAATCGCAATAATTATATCATCCACTTTGGCTTCAGTCAAATTTACTTTAGCCTTAGCGGGATTGTTATTCCCAAACCTTTTCCGGCATTGAGCAACATAGTGGCCACGTTTGCTACACATAAAGCAGTTGTCTCTTTTTCATGAAGGTTTGATTGTTGGTTTTGGGCTTATAACCATTTCTTTTGTCATACTTGTTGTTTGATTTTCTCTTACGCTTATTGTCTTTTCTTTTGGTAGCAATCTATTTTCCGTTGTCATCAACAACTTGCTTGCGGTTAAAATTATCTCCACCAAAAATCTCAATTTTTGAAACATTAGGAAAAGGTTTGGCATAAACAATTGGTGATGAAACAGCAACAGAAACAATTGGTGCAGCAGGTATAGTAGCATCAACAACAACATTAGCAGCATTATTCTCCATAATAACTACGTGAAGTATACTTAAGATTGTTGGAAAAATTGGATGATTATGGACAATAAAAAGTTTAGCTTGAGGCTTGTCAAAGACACTGTTCTTAAGGATATTTCGCCCACACCGTGATGAATATTATTAGGCGTATTCCCTAGGATTCAACAAACTCTTCTAATATAAATTAGGAGCAGAAATAACAAAGTTTAACAAAGATAACCCAGCACAATAATAGAAAAGTTTTTACTTTATTTTTCACTTACTCTTCAAGATGAAACAAAGAGGTATATATATAGTCTAAAAGAAGATAGACTATCTGGTAAGAAAACGTCCAAGTTAAAATTTCGTTAGTTGAAAGATTTTTCTTGACTAGCTTTCAAATCTTAAAAATAGGGAAATGCAAATTTCACCAAACTTTTGTTCACTACTCATTGTCTTCTCCCCTTTCACCTTCTCCACTGCTTCAATTGCATCCCTCAATGCGGGAATTACTTGCACAAACCCATGAGTGTCAAAAAACTTGTTGCAACTTGCTCTATCAACCCAATTTCATCCTCATCAGCTACCCCATGATAATGATCTAGGATGAAAAGGACTAGAATGAGTGAAATTACGGGAAAATTAAAGAAGCAAAAAGCGGGACGGTGCTTCGATGAAAGAGACAAGTGAAGACTTTATATATATGTATAAAAGGATGGAGAAATTTCAAAACCTATATGTTGTAAATCAAATCACAATTGATAATGGTAAAAGAAAAAGGAAATTAAATTACTTTTTCAAATTTGTGGTTCATTGTAAATCTGTAGCATAAGTGGTAAAGCATTAAATAAACTTCTATTTTATCTCACAAAATCTAACTAAAGCAGAGCAAAGAAGGAAAAAATGTTATTTCTGTAGATATAGAAAAAATTCATCATTTTACCTTGAAACTAGACGAGTCAACAAATGTAAGAAGATAAAACATTAATTTTATCTCTAAAAATCTAATGAAAGATGCAAAAAAGGAAAAAGTGTTATCTGTGTGGATAGACATAGACAAAACTTCAAGATATTATTTTTGAAATTATTTCTGTGACGAGTAAATTAATTTCAGTAGGTAAACCCTTTTTTTAGAAACTTGATAAATTTGTATCTCAAATGATCCGTTAAGTTTAGGGGTATGCATGTCTTTTCGTATCCGTTCATATTGTACTTAGATTTCTTCCGTAATCTTGTGCGTTACATGCCACTAAGTACGTTAGCTTACATAAATAAGTACATTGAGGTTCGCATAGGTTAGACCAAAATATTCCCACTTAATAAATATTGATTATATCTATTACTATTATATAAGAGAACAAAACTAGGTCAACCTCCACACTAAAAAGACGTAATTAAACAATTCCTTTAGTTTTAGTCAATCATATTTGAGTTCCTGAAGAATTTGAGCATCTAAGACCATATACACATAGAGGCGGATTTAGAATTTTGAGAAGATGATTGCGTTAAAGAGAAGATGTAAATTCAAGATATATTGTTAACTAGTTTAACCTTTATCCCTATTTGGATGGTATCACGATCCAAATTCTCCAGAACAAAGCTAACTATGAAACATAACTATGTGCGGGAATTAAAAAAACAAAGCCGTATAAGTCTCATAATAACTCTAATGAGGACGTATAGTCTATGTCAATACAATACCCCAAAATCCGGGAGTCACAACACATGAGCATATACGACGAGTACAAGTTTGATACTAATACATAAACTGTTTTAATTAGAAATAAGACAGAAATAGCAAAGACATAATGAAGTCTGATGTTGTGGCACACTCATCAGCATACCCCAGAACTCCACGAAATACCCCAAATCAGCTCCAAGAAAGATGCTCAACTTGTACCTAGATCACTACCTGCACACAAAACGTGCAACAAACGTAGAGTGAGTACGGGAAGCACGTGTATCCAGCAGCATCATTGACCGACCCTAAATTATAGAGATGACGAGGGTACTTCCGATACTCCTCTTCCTTCTTTGTTAGTTCAAATCCACACAATTTATAGGTAATCCAACAATTAAAGAAGGTATGAAAGTTAAAACCGCTCTTACAATCCACTCATATACCAACTCACTTATAAAGATTCAGTCTTTTACTTAGTTAAGTCCAGTCCAAGAGTAAAGATTCTACGTTTTCCTCATTTATGTCAAGTATAAGCCTAAAGATTCCATCTTTAAGTCCTTTAACATACATAAGTCATGAATCAAGTCAAATCAGCATAATAGTATGAGATGTAGAGAATACATGCATGAAATGGAAGTGAATAGTATGCAAGGCAAAGGCCATATGCACCGATATACACACACTTCTACAATAGGTTTATGTGACCCCTGGGGGACTCATGAGGTCCATATACCAATCCGGAATACAGAGCTCCTAAATCCCGTCGTTGGCCGAATATCATCATCACTCCATAGCCATGTACCATATCAAAAATACGTCTTGCCATATCAGTCATATTCTTGTAGTATCATGAAAAAATGAATGGATATGTGTACGTCATGCAAATGCAAAATAGCAAGTCAATATCAAGATTTAAGTGACTTTTTCCATGAATCAGATGAGATGTGGATTGATAAAAGCAACTCAGACAACAAACATAATTACTCAGCGAATCATAGCACTCATGGCCCAAATAAGCAGCAATCATATTAACCTAAATAGATATATGCACCATTCTCATTGCCCGAAGGCTAAACACATCATCTCAGTCACAATTATACTACTTTCTTATTTGAATTTTCCATACAAATACACTGGTACCCGAAAAGATACTTGTCACCTCATGAGTATGGGACCTCATATTCCCCATTTCGCCCCTTAATACATTTACTAACGCAAAACACTACATAAAGGGTCTAGTAAATGTCAGCTTGCCTGAATTCAAAGCCAAGAAGTCACTCCACGGCCTTGCCTTTCCTCTGAGCCTCCAAACGAGTCCACTTTATTCAAAAATACATTCTAGATGAGAATATGAAGCTATCAATACTTATATTGACATATAAAGGAATTCAGATCCAAACGCCAACCGAAAACCCCATCCTAAATCCCAAGGGTAAAACAATATTTTAATGCGAATCCGGTTTCATTATGGTCAAATCAGTAATCTACACGATCATACGAACCCAACAATACCATATTGCTAAGGTTTAGTCAAGAACCCAAATATAGACCCAAAAAGTAACCCCGACCCACAAGGACAAATCTTAAATTTAAGCCTAGGATCATCTTACTCATAACTTAGATACCCTAAATCTCAATTATAATCAATTTCTAATCACATTTAACCCTCAATTTCGTAAATTCCTTAAACCCATTTATATGAAAAAACCCCCAATTTCTACTCCATAAATCATGAATTCAAGCTTAATCCAAAGGAAGAAATCAATGGAAAATGATTAGAGGAAGGTTAAGATCTTACTCCAATGAAGAAACTTGATATTGGCATAGTGATTCTTTCAATTTGGAGCTCTCTAGTTTCTAAAATGGTGAATGGGAAATGTAACTCGAATTTGGGGTTTAATTCATTGTTCATGTAATTACCCTTAGCGAACGCGAGCTAGACTCGCAAGCGCGATGACCAGGCCAACCCGGCCCAGACATGAATAAATGTACCACCTTGTCCCCCTTCATCACGAACATGAGGCCCTCTCACGAACACGAAGAAGGAAAAACCAAATGACTAAAACCAGAAAAATCTGGTTTCCCAAAATCCTGAATCAACACCCGAAACTCATTTGGAAACCCTCGGACACAAATCAAATATGCAATTCTATCATAAAACACACTACAAACTCGCTTGTGCATTAAGATCTTCCGTAAGAGCTCATTTTGACCCGTTGAGCAAGGTCAACTCCAACACTACCAGAACCTAACTTTCTTACCAAGTACCCAAAACACACATGAATGCCTCGTGACATGAACAAAATGCTCGACTAAGTAAAAAATAACTATTAGGACTTAAAGGAGTCAATAAAACCACAAAAAATGGCACATTTACTCTGGATGTTGACTTTAGTCAAACTTCTCCATTTAATTAACTCTCAAACTTCTGAACACTAAAATCAATCTGAAACTTGTCCAATTACCTCGGGAACCGCATCACCCATTTTCGCAAGTCATAAGCACACAAAAGCAACCTTGGTAAGGGTTTTGGGGAATTTCTTGGTGAAAAGCTCAAAACAACTTAGCGAGTCGTTACCTCATATACCACTAAAAATAGTGTTCGTCCTCGAAAGGTAAAAGATAGATAGATACCTGGATCCTCAAAAGTTGGGATATATAGACCGCATATCAAAATGGGTCTCCTAAATTGCCTCCGCAACGGGACGATTCTATTATACTTTCATTAACGCTATTTCCTTTGATCTCAACTTTTGGACATGTCTGTCCAAATTGGCTATCGGCTCCTTCTCAAAAGTCAGATTCGGATCAAGTAGCACTGATTCCCATCTGATCAAATAAGAACCATCTGAATGGTACTTCTTCAACATCAAAATATGAAAAATGGGATGAACACCCGAAAGGCCCGGAGGAAAAGTTAACTCATAAGCTACCTCACCAACTCGCCGAACTATCTCGAATTGACCAATAAACCTCGGACTCAACTTATTTTTCTTCCCAAACCTCATCACACCCTTCGTAGTGAGACCTTCAATAGTACTAGCTCCCGGACCATGAACCCAAATCACAAACCTTCCGGTCTGCATAACTCTTCTATCTACTCAAAGCTGTGAGAAGTCTTTCCAAGATCAACTTTACCTTATCTAACGAATCCCGCAACAAATCAATACCCAAGTCCTAACCTCGAAAGCATTAAACCAGCAAATCAGGGAACGATATCTCGTATGTTAGATTTTAGTTTTAATGATGAAAATAATATAATTGTGTTTGATGTAGGGACTCAAGGTAGTCAATCAGAATCAAAATAAAAAGGAAAGTATTATACAAAGATTGACTGAAGCCATCAAGGAATCAGCAAAATACTAAAGGTCCTGAAAAGATAATCGATCAAAGTTGAAGGAGGATATCAATCAGAGGATGATTGAAGCCATCAAGAAGAGAAATCAAAGCTGAAGGCAGATATCAATCAGAAGATAATTGAAGCTACTAAATTTTCGGCAAAGACAAAGCCAACACTGGAAATCTGGAAGATATCAAGGTTTAAAGATGGAAAGCTATCAAAGTCCACTCATTAAGTATAACGGGAATCAACGTTATTCTTGGAAAGAATCAATAAGTGATTCTTTTCAAGGATCAAATCTCTTGGATTCGCAATCTCTCCAGACTCTAAGGCCTCTTGGGAAGTATATATGCGATTGTTCCAGACTAGAAAACGCATACTTTGATCAAAACATTTACCCTCTCTTTGTTCTACTTCAAACAAATATTGTAATTCTACTAGATCAGTTGTGTAACAAGTTAGAGAAGAAAGAGAGAAAATCACTGGTGAGGCATTGTATCAAGAAAAGATGAGAGACATAAAAACTGAACAGTTGGTGTAAAACTACAACATCACTTTCTACTCAAGAAACTCAATAACTGAAAGAGAACACCCTTGAAACCCAGGGGGACTGGACTACGATTCACATTCCGAACCAGTATAAAAACTCCGGTGTCTTTAATTCCTATACTTTGTTTCTGCATTTTAATTATGTACGTCTTACTATCTCGCTCTTATTTCTAGTCGACTAATTGGTAAAATAGTCAACTTATAATAACTATTATTAAAATAATCAATTCACCTCCCCCCCTGTACTTTCAATTGGTTTTAGAGCTAGTCTCACTTTTCTTTGTTTAACAGCTTGTGAGAAAAGATCATGGCAAACCAAGGAATTATTGGAGCACTCATTCAAGAAGGAACATCACAAGTCAGGCCACAGTATTTCAATGGACAACATTTTTCTCTCTGGAAAGTGCGTATGGAAATATATGTAAAGTCATATGATGTCAAAGTTTGGCGAGTAATCAAGAAATGGAACTATCAACTACCTGTAGCAGCACAACCTTCTGCTGATCCAAAAGATATAGACGAATATACAGACGAGCAGATGGCAGTTGTTCAAGTGAATGCTAAGGCCAGAAATCTACTCTATAATGCTATAAGTGGAGAAGAATATGAAAAATATTCAGTTGTGATACAACTAAAGAAATGTGGGATAAACTAGAAGTCCCTTATAATGGAACCAGCAAGGTGAAAGAAACGCATATCAATATGTTGGTCGATGATTACGAACTATTCCAGATGAAAGAATGATAATCCATTGAAGAAATATTTGCAAGGTTCAGCAAAATCAGCAGTGATCTAAAAGCTTTTGGTAAACCATATACAAGTGGTAATCAAGTTCGGAAAATTCTGAGAAGTCTCCCTACCATTTGGTAGACAAAAGTAGTTGCACTTGAATCACAAGATCTAAGCAAATTATAGTATGATGAACTTTGAGGAGATATCATAGCATTTGAAAAGACCCATCTCAAGAAAATAACCCAGGAAGAAAAGAAGAAAACAGTCGCATTCAAGGCTACAACTAACAGGACAAAAAATGACATTCACAATGATCCTAAAGCCCTCGAGGAAGAAATTGTCATGGTATCAAGGAACATGGATGGTCTAATGAGAAGATACAGAAACACAAAAAGAGGAAGAATATCATCAAGGCGAACCAGGCAATACAATGAGCAGGAAAAGAATGATGGAAAATATTATGAATGTGGAAGATACAACTATGTACAAGTTGAATGCCCAGATCTAAAAAGAAAAGTTGCTAGAGGATTTAACAAGAACAAATCCTTTGTAAGATGAAGTGATGAAAACGTTTCAGAACCAGAAGAAATAGCAAATCTGTGCTTCATGACAATTCTGGAAAATGACATAAATAAATCTTCAGGCTGCTAGACAGATGAAGATGTTTCAGATGACGAATGCGAGGATTAAAACGTAAACTGTTTCATGGCACGAGGTGAAACAAGCGAGGTAAGATCATATAACTGTGAAAGATGCGATAAATTGTAGGACATTCTTGACCTTACTTTAAAAGAGTCTCAAAAGTTGATGAATGAACTAAAGAGACTCAATGGGGAAAAGAAAGACTGGAAACTCAAGCTTGAAGTGCGTAAAATTGAAAAAGAACTTCAAGAAGAATTCTAGGAATTGCAAATGCAAGCGCAAATCTACCAGTCATAGTTTTGTTAAGTCCAACCAGGTGACTTACAAGTCAACTGAAAAGGGACCAACCAAAACAGAGTCCACAAGCACTAGTGGAAGATCCAAAAAAGGATCACCTTCTGTATGACACTTTTGTAATAAAACTGGGCATAGATATTTCTTTTGTCGTTTTTGAAAATCAAATGTTTCAGGGTGGATTTGGAAACCCAAAGACAACCATAATCTTATTAATACTAACCAACAAGGACCCAAGAAAGCTTGGGTACCTAAGACAAAGTAATTTTAACATTTTGCAGGAACACCACAGAAAGAGTCGCAAAGGAAAATGGTACCTAGATAGGCGTGTTCCATCCATATGACATGTGACAAAAACCTGTTCAAAGAGGTCACTCAATTAAATGGTGGAAGTGTTAAATTTGGAGATGACTCAAAGGGAAAGATAGTTGGAACTGGCACAGTTTCATTCAATAACAACTGCGATATCCTTGAAGTCTATCTCGTGGATGGACTCAACTACAATATGTTAAGTATAAGCTAACCGTGTGATTCCGGATATGAGGTAAAATTTAAGAAAACAAGTTGTGCTATTGAAGATGAGTCATGTAAAATAACCCTTCCAGGAAAATGTATGGAAATGTCTACATTCTTGATGGTTTAGAAAATATATATGGTCATATCTGCTTAATATCCTTGTTTGATGATCCATGGTTATGGCATAAGAAACTTGGTCATGCAAGCATCCATCTTATAAATAAACTATCCAAGTATGATTTAGTTATTGGTCTTTCCAAACTCAATTTTTCTAGAATTCATGTGTGTGATGCATGTCAGATTGATAAAAAAAACTAGGAACTCTTTCAAAATCAAAGACATTGTGTCCACATCTAAGCCTTTACAACTGCTTCATATGGACTTGTTTGGACCTACTAGAACTACTAGAATAGGAGGAAAACAATATGAATTTGTTATTATTGATGAGTACTCACGTTTTACATGGGTGATTTTTCTATCTCACAAAGATGAAGCTTTGAAAAACTTTGAGATCTTCTATAAAAGAGTTCAACGAGAAAAGGGATATCTTATTACAACCATTCAAAGTGATCATGGAGGAGAATTTGAAAGCGGAGCATTTGAAGAATTCTGCAATGATCAAGGATACACCCACAATTTCTCAGCCCCAAGATCACCTCAACATAAGGGGTAGTGGAAAGGAAAAACAGAACGCTACAAGATATGGCTAGAACTATGTTACTAGAATATTCATTGCCAAACCACTTCAGGGCAGAAGCAGTAAGTACAGCCTGCCATATTCTCAACAGATGTCTCATAAGGCATACGAATTGTGGAAAGGTAACGACCCAGCATAAGCTACTTCCATACTTTTGGAAGCAAGTATTTTATCCAAAATAAAGGTAAGGAAAATCTTGGTAAATTTTATCCGAGAAGTGATGAAGGTACTTTTCTAGGTTATTCTATAAAAAATAAATCATGTAGAGTTTATAATAAACGCACTTTATCTGTAGAAGAATCAGTACATGTAGTATTTGATGAAAATAACACTTTGGCCGAGAAAGGAAACATTGTAGGTGATGAAGATCAAAATCAAGAAACAACTCACTCAAGCAATCTCCAAGAGTCTACTAACAGTGGAAAACGTCACAGAGTCGACTGATGAAATTAGCAACAGTCAACCAGAAACACAGATAGAGTCGACTACTCCTACAAGCATGACACGTCCAAATGAATGGAGGAATGAACCAGAATATTCTCAAAAATTTATCATAGGAGATACAAGTGAAGGGATGAAAACCAGAGGAGCTCACAAAAAGAAGGAAAAATTATCCTTGATCTCCCAGATTAAACCAAAGAAGATAGACGAGGATCTCAAAGATTCAAGTTGGGTTCAGGCCATGCCAGAAGAACTGGATCAATTTGATAAGAACCAAGTACGGAAATTGATGCGTAAGCCACCAGATGCTACTGTAATTGGAACTAAATGGGTCTTCAGAAATAAGCTCAACGAGGATGGAAAAGTCATAAGAAACAAAGCCAAATTAGTAGCTCAAGGGTATTCTCAACAAGAGGGAGTCGACTATGATGAAACCTTTGCACCAGTAGCTCGACTAGAGTCAATACGAATTCTTCTTGCATATGCATCCTTCAAGAAATTCAGACTTTTCCAGATGGATGTCAAGAGTGCTTTCTTAAATTGTTTCATTGAGGAGGAAGTATATGTAAAACAACCTCCTGGATTTGAAGACTCAAAGTTTCTTTATCATGTGTATAAGTTAACCAAGGCACTGTATGGACTTAAACAAGATCCACGATCATGGTACGAAAGACTCAGTTCATTTCTACTTGATCATGGGTTTATAAGAGATAAAGTAGACACTACTCTATTCATCAAAAGATATTCAGAAGGTAATCTTATTTTTCAAGTTTATGTTGATGATATTATCTTCTATAGTGCTAATCCCTTGTTGTGCAAGGAATTTGCAATGCTTATGCAAAACGAATTTGAAATGAGTATGATGGGAGAACCACTTTTTTCCTTGGACTTCAAATCCAACAATATGAAGAAAGAACCTTCATATGCCAGACGAAATATACTAAGGAGCTAATTCAGGAATTTGGCATAAGCAATGCTAAATCTATTGGCACACTTATGAGCCCGGCAACAAATCTTGATAAAGATGAAAAGGGAAATCCCGTTGATAAAACAAAATATTGTGGAATGATTGGTTCTTTACTTTACCTAACTACTAGGTGACCAGATATTATATTCAGTGTTTGCAAATGTGCAAGGTTTCATTCAGCTCCTAAGGAGTCCCTTCTGACTTCAGTAAAGAGAATTATTCGTTATCTCATTGGAACTACTTCTCATGGACTATGGTATCCACGCTCTAACAATTTTAAATTAGAAGGTTTTTCAGATGCTGATATTGCAGGTGAAAAGGAAGACAGGAAAAGCACCAGTGGCACATGTCAATTACTGGGAAAATCCTCGATTTCTTAGAATAGTAAAAAACAAGGATCAGTTGCATTATCCACTACAAAATATATTTCCATCGGACAATGTTTTGCACAGTTACTATGGATGTTTCATCAATCAGGTGATTATGAATTATTTTCTAAACCTATTCAAATATTTTGTGATAACTCTAGTGCTATATGTCTTACAAAGAATCATGTGCATCACTCTATGGCTAAGGTTATAGACATCAAGCATCATTTTATTAGAGATCATGTTATCAAATGAGATATAGAATTGTCATTTGTTATGTAACGACTTGATTGGTCGTTTTGAGCTCTAGCACGTCGTTCAGCGGTTTGAAGTCGTGAGCAGCTCCATTTCAGGTATTATGACTTGTAGATGTGGTCGGAATTGAATTTCGGGAAGTTTAGAGTCGATTTGGAAATAAAATTCTCATTTCAGAAGCCTTAAGCTGGAAGAATCAACTAAGATTGGAATTTTGAGTAAACGACCTCCGAATCGGGATTTTAAATTTCCAGCATGTTCATATGATGATTTTGGACTTGGGCGTATGCCCGGATCGGGTTTTGGATAACGCGAGAGCGTTTCGGCGTATATTGTAGAAGTCAGCATTTTTGAAAAAAATTTCTAAGTTTGGCCTGAAGTGCATTTCACTGATATTGATGTTTGTTTGTGATTCCAAGTCTGGGAATAACTTTGTATGGTGATTCTGGAGTTGAGAGCGCGATCGGAAGTGAATTTGGATGTCCGTAGGTCATTTTGGAGTCATTTGGCTAAAGATTCAAATTTGAAGGTTTTTAAGAAATCCGACAGGAAGTGGAAATTTTGATATTGGGGTCGAAATGCAATTCTGGAAGTTGGAGCAGGTCCGCAATATCGAGTATGAATTGTGTGCAAAATTTGAGGTCAATCGGACGTTATTTGATAGGTTTCGGCATCGAATGTGGAAGTTTGAAAGTTTTAAGTTCATTAAGCTTGAATCGGGCTGCAATTCGTGATTTCGGCGTTGTTTGATGTGATTTCGAGGCTCGATTAAGTTTGAATGAGGTATTGGGTCTGGTTGGTAGTTTTGGTTGAGGTCTCGGGGGCCTCAGGCGTGTTTTAGATGCTCAACGGGTCAATTTTTGCCTTGAAAGGGTTGCTGGTTTTCTGGTGTGAGTGCAACAGGTATTTACTCTATGAGATCGCATGAGTGAGTATGCGATCCCATAGAAGGATTTTGGAGGCTGCTTGTATTTGGCCTGTGCGATTGTGTGGTAGTGTATGCAATCGCATAGGGGAAGGATTGGAGGCCTGGGAATTTGCTTATGCGATAGCATGTAGGGGTTTGTCATCGCAGAGAAGGATTGGTGAAGGCTGCTGGGTTTCCCTATGCGATTGCAGGGTCTTGTATACGATCGCATAGTAGATTTTTGGGGGCTTTTGAGTTTGGCTTATGCGATCGCATGAAGGGGAGTGTGATCGCATAGAAGGGGTCGTCTGGGTAGAATGTTTATATCCGTGAATTATGGTCATTTCCTCATTATTTTTCATCTTGGCATGGCGATTTTGGGAGGCTTCAAGGGGGGTTTTCATCATGCACGTCTAGGTAAGTAAATTCCTCCCGTCTTTAAGTTAAATACAAGATTATATGCATGAATTAGACATGGAAGTTGGTAGGAAATTGGGAAATCTTAAAGAAACCTAGAAATTGGTAATTCAGAGTTTTAGCCACGAATTGAGCATGGAATGTAGAGTAAATTGTATATTTGAACTAGTGGGGCTATGGGTAGAATTTATCTTCAAGAAATTTCAGATTCCGGGCACGTGGACCCGAGGGCATTTTGGTCATTTCACTGAGCGGAGTTGGGAAATTATATAATTTGGAATTGTTGCAAGTATTAGAATATATTTTCATTGGTTTGTCGTTGTTTGAATAGTTTTGGGGCGTTGTGCGTCCGTTGGAGTCGTCGGAAGGGCTTGGAAGCCGGTATTGGAACTTCAGAGCGAGGTAAGTCTCCTTTCTAATTTTGTGAGAGGGAATTTTCCCCCTAGGTGAACTAATTAAGTATGTGTTACTATCTGCGGGGGCTACGCTCGCACGAGGTGACATGAATCCGTGCGTAGCTACTACTTATGCCATGTCCGGGTAGACTAGGACCCACTAGCATGCCTTACCTGTTATACTTGTGATCTTGTCTGTGATATTAGACTCCTAATATAATTGAAATTGTAATTGAATGACTAAAGAAGATTAGAGTTTACTCTCTTAAGCATTCTAAAAAGAGAACTGATTTCCTTCGCGGGCAATTGTATTTCCGGATAAGGTTGTATTATTAAACATTATAAAAACTTGGCAAGTGAATATCGAAAAAAGATTTAAATACTATTTCGTGGTTTCTAAAAGAGAAATAAGTCATTTACTTGAGTATTTGTGTTCCCGGCGTATTCGGGGTGGATTTTTGATTGTGCAATTCTGCATGTGACCGCTTCGCAATTTACATTCCGCGAGCGGAGTGTTATTTCCCCCACTCTCATGGAAGCGGGCCGTACGCCACGGCGAGATCAAAAGAAATATTATGGTTCGGGCCGTTCGACCCTCGGCAGTGCACAATGATGATTATTATGATGGCTCAGGCCGGTTGTCCTTATCCCGTATGCACATGCTAAATTGTTAAATATTTTTTTTTCATGATTTTAAAGTGATAAGATATTTGGGGGAAAATAAACAAGAAATTGTGGATTTATGATATTTTGGGGAAAACAAAGAGGAAATTGTTTATTTAAGATATTTTGGAAAATATTGAGGAAGTGGTAACTGTTTGTTTATTCCCAGTATTTTCTTAGATTTCAGTGCCTTATATGTATTGCTGCTTTGCTACCTTTACATGCCTACCGTGTTCATCTTATGCGGTTAATTAATTTTATTGCCCTTAGTGAGTGTCTAATTCGACCTCTCGTCACTACCTCTCTGAAGTTAGGCGGGCGACTTACTGAGTACATGTTGTTTCTGTAGTCATGCTAAACTTGCTGTGTCTTTTATTGAACAGGTACTTTCATAGAAATGTGGAGGATTCGGAAACTTAGGCGAGCTGCATCATCCGGAGGCGATCCGCAACTGACAAAGTCTCTCCCGTACTGCATTTATTACATTATTTTAAATTTCCTCTTCTAATTTGTACTTCGGACAGGCTTTGTAATGATTGTATAAATTCTTAGAAATTGCTCATGTACTTGTGACACTGGGTTCTAGGATGTGTTGGGATATATTTGTTAAAGTGTAATATTTTAAACTATTATTTTACTTGACAGATTTTCTTTAGTTAATATGTAATAAAGTGAAAGGAAATGCTTTTTCATAAATGTTAAACAGGAATTTATTTTGATTAATTAATGATTGGCTTGCCTGACAATGGTGTCCGGCGCCATCACGACCTTATAGATTTTGGGTCGTGACAACATGGTGTCAGAGCGCTAGGTTCCCTTAGGTCTCACGAGTCATGAGCAAGTTTAGTAGAGTCTTGCGGATCGGTACGGAGACGTCTGTACTTATCTTCGAGAGGCTACATGGCTTTTAGGAGTACTTCCCTTCTTGATTCCTCATCGTGCGATTTGATTCCTTTGAGTCTTATGCCTACTCAATCTTACGCGTCGCGAGTGCTTTCTTTGAATCATGAGTTTGAGGAATTGAAATAGTTCTATGGATGTAAGTCAAGATGTTTCCATGTGTAATTGGTGGGGCTGTTGTTTTGGCCCTGCAAAAGAATAATATGTTTTTTCAGCTCAGTATTTGTGTTTCTGAGAGCGCTAATGCTATGCTTAGGTAGTGATGATGCTTGTGATTGGTTGTCACGCGATGTCGATATGATGATAGCATGCTTACCCATATGTTGGGGATAATGAATAGTTTGAGGGGAGTTCTTCTCAGAGTGTGATTTCGAGATTTCGGTGTTTGAGTTCCGGCAGAGGGAAAGCATTTGGGTTATGAATGGTCCGGTTGGGTTGATAAAGTAGTAAGACTGGGTGTCTTCAAGTGAGGTGGGATATGAACCTGTGACGTGAAGTCGTCATCATTGATCGAATGGAATGTGTTAAGTTTGTCGGTGCTACGGTTTCTTTGGTTGCGTGGGGTCAGAGTATTAAGAAAGAGTATTAAAGAATGCGGTGGGCAGAGACCGCGAGGTGTGGTGGTTCAGTACCGGATAAGTGTTGATAATGAAGGCATCTAGAGAAAGACGATCTTCAGAGAGCTTGAGGTCGTGGTGATCTGCTGGTTTGAGAGCTACAGAGATTGATCCTGAAGTGAGGCTAGGTGGTGGTTCCATTTCTATGAGGCCATGTGTAAGAAGTGGAAGTCGAGCAGCCGCAAAGTGGGGGAGCGACAGCATAGCTTAGAATTTGAAGATATTGTCGCGCATTTAATGGATGTCCATGAGGAGCGGACGGACTAGTAAAGTTGGTAAATGAAGCAGGGCGTAGGATGGGGGTATTGAAGTCGCATAGAGCGTGCATTTCAGCATAGTTGGAAGGCGTCCGCGGGTGATTTCCACAAGTGGGTTATCTCCTGTGAATAGGGTGGCGGTAGCATGGTTGGCAAGTATCGGTGAGGGGTTCTAGTGGCTATTCGGTAGGAGGAGGAATGTGTTAATGATGCTACAGAATTTGAGCATTTAGGGAGTGCTAGCGAGAGAATTTGGATGAATTGGACAGATTGGCTGAGCAAGATCGTTTTATCAAAGGAGAAAGGATCTCTACAGGGTCTAGAGTGGTGCGAGGAGTAGCTTCGGGCTAAGTGGGGGAGTCCCACCATCTGCAGCTGGGTTGCAGGATTGTGTTATCATAGGGTTGCGGATTGTCGGCGTGTTGGCAAGTTATTACAGCTAAGAGAAAGGAGTAAAATGGTGATTGTGTATTGGATTTGATGAATGTGTGCGAAAGTTGGCCCTGTCGGGCCAGGGTTAGGCTTTGGAAGATTCAAAATTTGTCTTAAGGCATAGGTGAGTTGTCAGAGTAGTGACTCAGTGACATGCTTCAAGGAAAAGGGTGTTCATGTGCTAGAAGAGCCTTGGAGTTGATTGTATTCGGGGCCAGTCAGAGTGGGTGACTCTCAATAGCGGTCCTAGTGAGTTCAAAAGTTAAGAATGCGGCGTTTAAGGGCTTCAGGCAGCAGTGTGATCGAGAATCAAGCTTTTGCAGAGTAATTTATGAGAAAAATGAGAATGGTTGGAATGTTCTATGGTGTGTTTCGGCATACAAGATAGTATTGGAGGAGTGAGAGAAATAAGCTCCGGATTGTAGAAATATTATCAGGAGGGTATGAGAGGGGTTGCGGGATTTAGGTAGCATAGTCTCGTGAATCAGGGTCACACGGGATGAGTGAGGGTTGAGCTTGCTATGAGTTGAAGGAAGTTGCTATTATTCCTGAAGCAATTGAAGATGATTAAAAGAAAATAGATTGATTAGCCATGGTTGAAATGGCAACTTTTCGGCAGTGATCAGTTCTTTCGGTGTGCTTAAGTTATGCATGTGGTTTGTGCCGGTGTGTGCGGGGATGATCGACCGTCATAATAGATTCCATATGGGAGCATTTGAGTGTTATGGCCTGTCAGGTATAGGCGGATCCCGGAAGGGTTATAGTGGTATATACTACTACTTAAGGATTTGCATGTTGGGTGATTGTGGGAATTCCCTCGTCTGTTATGATGGTTCTCTTGAATTGAGTTAAGTAAGAGGTTTCTATATGATGAAGTGTTCACCCTATTGGTGGTTCAGAATTTATGATGGAATTCTTGCGCTACCTCATATTGTCATGTTAGGGGCGGTAAGCAGTCTGTAACTGGAAGTAAGAATCGAGATTGCGGTTTGGTGTTAATAAAGATGTCATGAGCTCGGAAGAGCAAGAAAAAGTGATTTGAAAGTTCAGAATAAGCAGGTGTTATCTTCAGTTTCACCTGAGACTGATATTTGGTGGAAGAGGCTTTGTACCCTGGTTATGGGTTCTCGATTTTGTCTTACAACGCAGTATGGCCAGTGCTGCATGTGCAGACTTTCTACCTTGTGTGGAAGGTCGTGGAAGCGTGACCGTGAAAAGATTGTATAAAGTGTGACATGTAGCCATTTGATGGATTGAAGATTTGGACTGAGTATAAAGAAGTGCAATATTGTTTATTTGAGAATCTATGCTTGGAGGGAGCTCGGTTCAGTTGAGAGAAAGTGGGTGAATATGGACCCAGGTAAAAGCTATTAGCTTAGTTTGGTGCAAGCAAGGTGGCTCGATGTTTATGGATGGATTTAAATATGATTATGGGCTCCGTATGAGCTAGGCATGTTCATTTCAGTAGAGCGCTTTTCATGGAAAGGTATTAGAACAGCTGGTGTTGTTCCGTCTTCATCAAATTCATGTGTTATTGTGATTTGTGCCGTGTGAGTTGTGAAACGGCTTGCTAATTTCCTATGTGTTGAGGTCCCGCATAGTGGGGACGTTGNTATATATATATATATATATATATATATATATATATATATCGCACCACAGTTGTGCTTGAGTTTTTTAGCATGCGGCTCTATCAGTCTCCCCAGGATGGTATTATGCACTTAGCGTGATTATGATCGATATTCAGTAATTTGTGTAATAGTGAGCGATCCAGCTCCATGTATATTTCCTTATGTGAGTTTTATGATCGGGTGGCACGCTGCCACGGATATGTTATTTGGATCGGGTTGCACGCCGCAATTGTGTGATGATGAGAAGGGTTAATATGTATTTATTTTTCTTATGTTTTATTTCCTAATTTCTGAGAAAAGTTCATATTAGTTGCATGAGTGGAATAGTCCCTTCCTGAGTCATTTCTTATTTATCATGCTCGAGTTATGGCCTATTGGCTCAATGCGGTATCATGTGAGACTGTTGGTCATGTTTGGGGTGATTTGTTGTCTGAGCAATTCATACTGGGTGAGACGGGATTATCGGATCAGGGATCAGTGCGTAAGGTTATGTGAAGTGTATATTAAAGAACAAATACCATTATTCAGGTTCATAATGAAGTGATGATTCTAGTCAAGATGAGGTATTCAAGGAATTGTTAACTCTGCAGTTGGGTACGAATTTCTGCACATTTCCTCCGTTGTGGTGGCATCGTCAGCATTATAGCAGGGTGTATGCATATTTGTTATGAGGTGCATCGGGAGCACCAGATTCGTGAAGTTTTGGCTATTAAGGTTCAGGGAGTGCCATTGTGGTCAGATGATGAGTTATGCGGTGCATGGTGCTGATTCAGCAAAGGCATGCAGTCATGTTCTGGTATGTCATGTGGTAGTTCATACGGTATTTATATATTGGAACTAGGCCTGGCAGAGAAATTTCGGGTGTTTGAATGAATTCTGAGCTTATTATATGGATAAAAGAATGAATCCTCAGATTTGATCAAGCTAATGTACTCAACTGGGTTGTTGTAGCACGGGCAGCTGCTCAAGGTGTTAAACAGTGATTTCAGATAACTCTAGAGCAGTTCTTGGCACGTTCGAGGACGAACGTCGGTTTAAGTAGGGGAGAATGTAACGACCCGGCCGGACGTTTTGAGCTGTAGCACGTCATTCAGCGGTTTGAAGTCGTGAGCAGCTCCATTTCAGATATTATGACTTGTAGTTGTGGTCGGAATTGAATTTCGGGAAGTTTAGAGTCGATTTGGAAAGAAAATTCTCATTTCAGAAGCCTTAAGTTGGAAGAATCAACTAAGATTAGAATTTTGAGTAAAGGACCTCCGAATCGGGATTTGAAGGTTAGATCAGGTTCATATGATGATTTCAAACTTGGGCGTATGTCCGGATCGGGTTTTGGATAACCCAGGAACGTTTCGGTGTATATTGTGGAAGTCAGCATTTTTGAAGAAATTTCCTAAGTTTGGCCTAAAGTGCATTTTAGTGATATTGATGTCCGTTTGGAATTCCGATTCTGGGAATAGCTTCGTATGGTGATTCTGGAGTTGGGAGAGCGGTCGGAAGTGAATTTGGATGTCCGTAGGTCATTTTGGAGTCATTTGGCTAAAGAAAGAAATTTGAAGGTTTTTGAGAAATCCGACCGGAAGTGGAAATTTTGATATCGGGGTCGGAATCCGCAATGTTGAATATGACTTTTGTGCAAAATTTGAGGTCAATCGGACGTGATTTGATAGGTTTCGGCATCGAATGTGGAAGTTTAAAAGTTCTAAGTTCATTAAGCTTGAATCGGGTTGCGATTCATGATTTCGGCATTGTTTGATTTCATTTCGAGGCTCGACTAAGTTCGAATGAGCTATTGGGTCTGGTTGGTAGTTTTGGTCGAGGTCTCGGGGGCCTCGGGCGTTTCTCCGATGCTCAACGGTTTGATTTTTTGCCTTAAGAGGGTTGCTGGTTTTCTGGTGTGAGTGCAGTAGATATTTACTCAATGCGATCGCAGGAGTGGGTGTGCGATCGCATAGAAGGATTTGGAGGCTGCTTGGATTTGGACTGTGCGATCGCGTGGCAGTGTATGCGATCGCATAGGGGAAGAATTGGAGGACTGGGAATTTACTTATGCGATCACATGTAGGTGTTTGCAATCGCAGAGAAGGATTGGTGAAGGCTGCTAGGTTTCCCTATGCGATCGCAGGGTCTTGTATGCGATCGCACAGTGGATTTTTTGGGGCTTTTGAGTTTGGATGCGATCGCATGAAGGGGAGTGCAATCTCATAGAAGGGGTCGTCTGGGCAGAATGTTTATATCCGTGAATTATGGCCATTTCCTCACTATTTTTCATCTTTGCATGCCGATTTTGGGAGGCTTCAAGGGGGGTTTTCATCATGCACGTCTAGGTAAGTAAATTCGTCCCGTCTTTAAGTTAAATACAAGATTATATGCATGAATTAGACATGGAAATTGGTAGGAAATTGAGAAATCTTAAAGAAACCTAGAAAATGGTAATTCGGAGTTTAAGCCACGAATTGAGCATGTAATGTAGAGCAAATTGTATATTTGAACTAGTGGGGCTATGGGCAGAATTTATCTTCGAGAAATTTCGGATTCCGGGCATGTGGGCCCGAGGGCATTTGGTCATTTCACTGAGCGGAGTTGGGAAATTATATAATTTGGAACTGTTGCAAGTATTATAATATATTTTCATTGATTTGTCGTTGTTTGGATAGTTTTGGAGCATTGTGCGTCCGTTGGAGTCGTCGGAAGGGCTTGGAAGCCGGTATTGGAACTTCGGAGTGAGGTAAGTCTCCTTTCTAACTTTGTGAGGGAGAATTGTCCCCCTAGGTGAATTAATTAAGTATGTGTTACTATCTGCGGGGGCTACGCTCGCACGGGGTGACAGGAGTCCGTGCGTAGCTACTACTTATGCCATGTCCGGGTAGCCTAGGACCCATTAACATGCCTTACTTGTTATACATGTGATCTTGTCTGTGATAGTAGACTGCTAATATAATTGAAATTGTAATTGAATGACTAAAGAAAATTAGAGTTTATTCTCTTAAGCATTCTAAAAAGAGAATTGATTTCCTTTGCGGGCAATTGTATTTCCGGATAAGGTTGTATTATTAAACATTATAAAAAATGTGGCAAGTGAATTTCGAAAAAGGATTTAAATACTATTTCGTGGTTTTTAAAAGAGATATCGGTCATTTACTTGAGTATTTGTGTTCCCGGCGTATTCGGGGTGGATTTTTGATTGTGCATGTCTGCATGTGACCGCTTCGCAATTTACATTCCGCGAGCGGAGTGTTATTTCCCCCACTCTCATGGGAGCGGGTCGTACGCCACGACACGATTGAAAGAAATATTATGGTTCGGGCCGTTCGACCCTCGGCAGTGCACAATGATGATTATTATGATGGCTCAGGCCGGTTGTCCTTATCCCGTATGCACATGCTAAATTGTTAAATATATTTTTTTCATGATTTTAAAGTGATAAGATATCTGGGGGAAAATAAAGAAGAAATTGTAGATTTATGATATTTGGGGGAAAACAAAGAGGAAATTGTTTATTTAAGATATTTTGGAAAATATTGAGGAAGTGGTAACTGTTTGTTATTCCCAGTATTTACTTGGATTTCAATGCCTAATATGCATTGCTGCTTTACTACCTTTACATGCCTACCGTGTTCATCTTATGCTGTTAATTAATTTGTTGGCCCTTAGTGAGTGTCTAATTCGACCTCTCGTCACTAACTCTCTGAGGTTAGGCGGGCGACTTACTGAATACACGTTGTTTTTGTACTCATACTACACTTGCTGTGCATTTTATTGCACATGTACTTTCATAGCAATGTGGAGGATTCAGAAACTTAGGCGAGCTGCATCATCCGGAGACGATCCGCAGCTGACAGAGTTTCTGCCGTACTGCATTTATTACATTATTTTAAATTTTCTCGTCCAATTTGTACTTCGGATAGGCTTTGTAATGATTGTATAAATTCTTAGAAATTTCTCAAGTACTTGTGACACCGGGTTCTGGGATATGTTGGGATATATTTGTTAAAGTGTAATATTTTAAACTATTATTTTACTTGACAGATTTTATTTAGTTAATATGTAATAAAGTGAAAGGAAATGCTTTTTCATAAATGTTAAACAGGAATTTATTTGGATTAATTAATGATTGGCTTGCCTGACAATGGTGTCCGGCGCCATCACGATCTTATGGATTTTGGGTCCTGACATGTTAGTACCACTGATCAATAAGCTTATATTTTCACTAAGCCTCTACTAGAAGATAGATTATGTGTTTTAAGATATTTACTTGGCATTATTTCTCTTAATTTCAAAAATTAGGGCCTATTTGTCTTTTTAATTTCTTATATGACTAATGTTCAAATTTTGGTTGTGTGTACTCATTTATGTACCGCCTCCGTTTTTTCCTCTCTTTTCACGTCAATCGTTGCTTCCAATAAAGGAAAACCAATCATCATGACTCTTCACTGATACCATTTCCTTTTATATACTCAACCGTCAATATTTCCTTCTTTAACTCTGAACCCTTTTCTCTGGCTTCGCCGTCTCCATCTTTCAGATACCCTCTTCATAAACCCCTCCTCTCAAAGTAGTTTCTTCTATGGATAAACACCCCAAAACCCATTCATCCTCCACCAGAAAAAGTACTCGGTCCAGAGGTAAAACCTCAACTCAGCCCCCAGAACTGGTAGACATAGGATCTGACCACTCCGAAGGTTTTGCCTCTTCACAGGTAGAGCTTTCAGACTACTCTCACTTAGGAGAAAAAGCTCTAGGAAAAAGGCCCATGAAAGATCCTCATGAATCCCTTACTCCTAAGAAATCCAGAGTAGACCTTTCAAGATCCTTAGAATCAGACCTCAATTTTTGGGATTCCCCAAACAGGGATATCTTTCTTGCCCTAAAAGACAAGCCCATTGTTCATGGCAGAATTGTTGATCTTGATGTCATGGAAACCCTCAACTGTAAGGTAAAGGATCTTTTTGTCTTTCAAGGTTGGTCAAAGTATCTCTCTTTACCCCCTCCTAAAGTCTCTGAACCTTTAGTGAGAATGTTTTATGCAAATCTTCGCTCTAGTAAGCATGATAGGTTATAATCCTTAGTTCTGGGTAAGCGCATTGTTCTTGATTGTGCTGCGTTTGACTCAATATTCTCGTGTAAGCGCTCTAGTTTTCCAATGCTTTTCAAAAACACTTGGCCTGATGATTTTAAAATTTCTTTTGATCAAGCAAAATGTTGTATTGCTAAGTACCCCTCTAATTCTCTCCCAAACCAGTTAGTTCCGAGTGATGTTAATTTTGAAACTCGTGTCTTAGCCCACATTATTTCAACCAGTCATCTTCCTCGAGCTGGATCATTCTCTACCTTCTATCAAAGAGACACTTTTCTTGTTTATTGTCTTGTGACCAAACTCAAGATCAATTTATCCTCCTGGGTAATAAATTTCATGACAGAGAGTGTTGATGATTCCACCTATATGCCTTATGGTATGGCCATATCTTATATCTTAGAAGCCCACAATATCTCCATCTCAGAATACCGTCTTGTCTCTGTGTCAATATCCTACAATTCTAGGACTTTTTCTAGTATAGGGTACATGTGTATAAAGGGCACTTGGGTAAAGAAATAGTACAGTGAAGTCAAAAGTGTTCAACCTGACTCCAAGGTCAAAACCTCTGTCTCTCTTCACAGTGTAAGTGATCCTGCTATCATTGAAAAATTGACTGCCATTGACAACAAGCTGACCAACATCCAAGATCTCCTTACTGCCACTCAGTCCACTGTTGGTGACATCCACGCAATTTCGAAGGAAACAGGGTCGGAGGTTTCCAAGATAAGGGTCAGAATTCAGAGACTTGGAGAAAATGCTGTCAAAGCCTTCAAGGAAGTTCATGACAGGATTGATGGGGTCACCGTTGAAGTAAATGCCAACCTTGACTGTCTAAAGGAGGCCATCTGCATCACTTACCTATTTCCTAGGTCACTAGTGGTGGAATTCTCAAACAATTTTTTTGTGTTTTGCTATTTTGAATTGGTTAACCAGTCAACTGGATGCTTTTTTCTCTTTTTTATGACTCTGCATGCTTATCATGCCATCCTTAATTATATTGCTTGTTTTGTGGTTATAAGTTATATTGTCTGCTTTAGAGGTATTCCCTTTTTGTTGATGTCAAAAAGGGGAAGAAAATATATAACTTCTGCAAGTACATGAGTCGACTAATTGAACCCATTGAGGCGGAGTAAAATTACGGGGAAGTTAACTGGTGTTTATACATATTCTTTTGTCATCATCAAAAAGGGAGAGATTGTTAGATTATAGTTTTAGTGATGAAAAATAATATAATTGTGTTTGATGTAGGGAGTCAAAGCAATGAATCAGAATCAAAGTAAAAAGGAAATTATCAATCAAAGATTGACTGAAGCCATGAAGGAATTGGCGAAACACTAAAGGTCCGGAAAAAGATAATCAATCAAAGTTGAAGGGGGATATCAATCAGAGGATGATTGAAGCCGACAAGGAGAGAAATCAAAGCTTAAGGAAGACATCAATCAGAAGATAATTGAATCTATCAACAATAAAAAGGGAAGAAGTACTAAAGTTTCGGCAAAGACAAAGCCAGCACTAGAAATCTGGCAGATATCAAGTCTTAAAGATGGAAAGATATCAAAGTCCACTCATCAAGCAAGTATAATGGGAATCAACCTTATTCTTGGAAAGAATCAATCTGTGATTCTTTTCAAGGATCAATTCTCTTGGTTTCGCAATCTCTCCAGATTCTAAGGCCCGCTGAAAAGTATATATACGATCGTTCCAGACTTGAAGATACATACTTTGATCAAACCATTTACCCTCTTGTTCTACTTCAAACAAACATTGTAGTTCTACTAGATCTGTTGTGTAACAAGTTAGAGAAGAAAGAGAGAAAATCACTGGTGAGGCATTGTATCAAGAAAGAACGAGAGACATAGAAACTGAGCAGTTGGTGTAAAACTACACCATTCACTTTGTACTCAAGAAACTCAATACCTGAAAGAGAACACTCTTGAAATCCAAGGAGACTGGACTCGGATTCACATTGAATTTGAACTAGTATAAAAACGCTGGTGTCTTTAATTCCTGCACTTTATTTCTGCATTTTAATTTTGTACTTCTTACTATCTCGCTCTTATTTCTAGTAGACTAATTGGTAAACTAGTCAGCTCATAATAACTATTATTAAAATAAGCAATTCACCCCCTCCCCTCCCCCTTTCTACTTTCATCGTACCATACAATGCCTCAAATGGGGCCATCTCAATGCTTGAATGGTAGCTATTATTATAAGCAAACTCTGCCAAAGGTAGAACCTGATTCCATTGACCTCCAAAGTCAATCACACAAGCTCACAACATGCCTTCGAGGACCTGAATAGTCTGCCCAGACTGTCTGTCAGTCTGCGAGTAAAAAGTTATGCTAAGCTCCACTCTAGTACCCAACTCCTTCTGCATATACCTCCGGAAAAGTGATGTAAACTTAGTCCCTCATTCTGAAATGATCGAAATAGGCATCCCATTGTTGATACCCAATTGTTCTTCAAAATTATTTTAAACTTGCCTATATAATTTCAAAATCAGTTTTTATAACAATTGCTATTTTTCTATAATTTTCCCACATTTTTATTAATTTACCTAGTGGTTTATCTCTAATAATTGATAATAAATTGTATTACAAATAATTTCAAAACATTTCGTGATTTAATATATCATTTTTTGGTCCTATTAAGACCAAATTTATTTCACAAACTAGCCGAATTGGCACCATTTGACTATAATTGCAATAACTTTGTAATTATAGCCTAATTACTCATTTCTATGTTAATTTTTCTCAATAATTATTCATTTATGTTTTTAATACTAACTAATCATTTTAGCTTAATCTATTAAGCAGCAATTTCATTTTTTATAATTATTAGCCATTTTCATAAAATATTTATCTACTTCTAATTGGGTATTTAGCTTATAGCCATTTTTTTAGTTCCAATTTCAGTCTTATTTACCCAAACCCACAGCCCAACTAAATTGACCCAATAACCCAAGGCCTAAGTCCTAAGCACCCACACTAACCCCCATGCTTGATCTGAACCGTTATCATATGAGATCAATGGTCCAGAGTCAAGTTACCATAATTACCTCAACCAAACCCCCATTGACCCCTCATTTTCCCAAGCCCCGTCCCTCTCTATCCCTCTCTGTTACTCTCTAGCTCTCTCTAGAAGCTTCCTTGGCTTCTCTCATCTGATGGGTTATGTTCACCTTCTCCGGCCAGTTCTCTCACCGAAAGCTATGGTTCTTCACCACCTCTTGGTTACTCACCCACTTTGCACCGGTCTAGTGATACTCTGGGGCTCTTAGGCGAACTTGGAGCGGTCCAACTCATCTCCCATGGTCCCATGACACTTTCCGGCCTCCTCGACTGTTTGAGTAAGGATTACAACCTGTTCCGACTAATGTCGGTGCCGTCTTTGAGGTTCTTCCTACTACTCTGGGTTCCACGAAACCCTAACCCTATGTCTTTCGATTTATTCTAGATCTGCAGTACTACAAAGCTTTTTTCTATATTTTTCTCTGAAAACTTTCATCTTTAAACAATCTTTCAATTTTAAAACTAGGGTTTCACAAACCCCTTTCAAAAGTCGATTTTCTTTTACGTCTGCTTTAATGTTATTCTATGCTTTTCTCTGTTAACACAATTGATTCTAAGCTTCTTACTGAAAACCCCAATTTTTAGGGTTTTAGTTCGTCTTGTTTTTTATGTTTGGTCAATCTGTATGCTTCTTCTGGACTCTCTATGTGCTCTATGCTTCTTACTCTAATTCGTGGTTGGGGTTTCTGAATCTCTACTATTCCTCTCGCTTAGGGTTTCTCTGAACTCTGGTGCTGATTATTGTTTAATAGGTCTAATTATTGATTTAATGGTTATTTATCTTATACCCTCTACTGACTCTGTGTATCTCTTTGCATAGTTGTGATATTTTCCTCGAACCTATGATTTTGTATGTTCTATACTGATTTTTCGAATTGTTTCCTTGTTTGTGGGATGCTTTCCTTGATTATACTTGATTCCCTGTGATTTTAATTACATTCGAGATTCCCTCGACTAATTTTAAGAATTAAACTCATACTTTTCTTTATGAATATGCTATCAGTTTTTTTAGTGTATACTTTCCTTAATTATGTTTTGTGAACTTGGTCTTTATTACATACTTCATGCTTTAACTACCCTGTTGTAGTAAAATCACTCTAGTTGATTCTTTTCCCTGATTTAACTTTGATTGGCCCGTTTGAACTTGACTCCCTAATTAAAGGAAGTCTAGGCCTTTAATTGATACTGACTGATTATTATATGCATAATTATGTTAGACTAGTTACTCCTTACCTTATTTTCTTTACTCGTTTTCAGAATTATAAATACCCTACTCTCTTTAGCATAAGACACCAATAGATACGCGAACACATACACACAGACAACACTCATATTACTCTGAACTCTCACTTGCCTTGCTGCATATTCTCTCTTGTTCCTCTAGCTACTCAGTCGGCTGAAAGCCAAGACTGAGTAACTGATCACGCTCAACTATGTCTTATAGAAAGACTAAACGGGCGCTGCAAATATAATCCGGGGTATTATGCCCAGAGTCTATCCCACAGGGAATTTACGTATATATTAAGCCGTCAGAATACGAAACTTTTACTTAATCAATTTTCTCAAGACTTTTGAATATCAATTGGTGATGTTTTACTATTTCTACTGACAAAATTAATAAACTAACGATTAACTAACAATATGGTGTAAACAATTATAATAAAGCTCTAAGGTTATGGTTTCCCCCGTCGTTGAACTTCCTTCTCGTATATTTCTTATAGTTTGATTAGTTGACTCTATCAATCATGAACACTCTATCACCCATAAATCTCTCTCAAGTAATTATGATAATTTACTAGACACACTCTCTCAAGTTACGCTAGCTAGATTGCATTACAGTTCACTTTAGATTGCACCCGAGGTATCGTTATCTCTAATCCAACCTCTAAACCCTCGGTTATGACTTTCGTCTATACTCCGGGAGTGATTTTGTTCAATCAACTACCTAAATATGCACTCTCTCTAAAGTAGATACATAATAAATAGGAACCACTAATTGAGGGCCCCTCAATTAACTACAACAAGAACGTAGTTGAACATATAGTGATTAATCAACCAATCAAAACTATATTAATATCACAATAAGTTCATCCCCAACGGGTTCCACCAAAACCCTAGATTAAATAAATTAGCTACTCATGCTCATCATAATCAACTCTAAAATAACTTGCATAATTAAATTACAAAGAAATGAATAAAAGCTGTAAAAATCGATGTTGGCTTCTCTGAGTAGTATTCCACAGGCGTCTCTTGTCTCTACTGGCCTCTCCCTCAAAGTTGTGTTTTTGGGTCTATTTATATGTTTGGGACAAACCCTAAACGTGTAGGAGACTTCTATTAAACCGGGAAACACTTAAAATCTTCAAAACTCGGATTGGACCAGACCAAGGACCTGACTTTATGGCCCAAACACCTGGATAAAGCCAGGCCAGGACTGGCCTTAAGGCTCACACGCCTGGATAACGCCAGGCCAGGCCTGACCTTAAGGCTCAAACGCCCGGCTATAGCCCGGTGCACTCCTCTTCGCCTCTTGAGCGTATTTTTGACGTTTTAGCATCCATTTAGCTCGGCTTCCATCTCCATTTCACCTACACATGAAATAGACTCCATTATGCACATACAAAGTGTATTTTTATCATTAACGCACATAAAATGTAAGGCATATAACATGTTAAACCATGAATTCTAGCCACACATCAACACCCCACACTTAAACATTTGCTCGTCCTCGAGCAATCAAACTACACTCATGTACACAACTTATTAAGAAAATACCTTAACACGTTATACCAAGAATTCTTTTATAACAGTGCAAGCACAAAGGTGTGAAATCCTCGCCTCAATAATCGACTCACATATACCATGCTTTATTCACAATCCACTCACTACTCTAACATAGAGTTCAACAACATTACCTTTCCTTCGTGAATCATGTGCCCTCACCAAATCAATGAGTTAGTTCCACACACAATGAAATTTAAGAACACTTAGGAACTCAAGATCCACACACTATGAAATTTAAGAACACTTAGGAACTCAAGATAGAAATAATTCACTCACTGTCAGAAATAATATTCATATGCCACAAAAGATGCACCATAGGCTTGCTCGTAGTGTACTACTCTACTAATCGAGCTCATTCAGTCTAGGATCAAGTAGGACTTTATTTGGTTGTAATGTAGGCTGGAAGGGTAGGATTTATTTAGATATAAGAGTGACTACACCTCCCCAAGCACTTTAATACATATACTTTAGCTTTCAACCTCAAACTTATATTAAACCAATTCCACCTTCACATCAATGTTATTACCCCGTACTTCTTTAAGCACAATTACATTAAGATTCACCACATATATATTTTTCTTTCAAAACAATACAACTATTTATTTTATATTTTTTTTTTCTTCTTTTTCTCTTTTTTTTCCTCAAGTGACTCTTACTTTTCAAAACAGTGCACCTTTCTCCTTATTTCAATTATTCCCCTAAAAAAATCCAACCTACCACCCCACACTTTAATTTTTCCATATTTCATCACATTTCCAGTGCTTACGAGAGGTGACAAGGTTCAAATATAAGATCGATTCAAATAAAGGGGTATGACTTGTAATGTGGTTGCCAAAGAAACAGTATTATAAGATTAACGGGGTTAACTACGATACATAACAATTAGGTGGGTAAAATATAAATATCTGGCTTTACAAAGAAACGCCTATATCACTTCCAAGACTGAACAAAACTACTATTTCGCTTTGCACACACACGGGGCAAGTTCTAGATATCAAATGTAATGCACAGAATAACATACAAATCTCACACACACATGGAACATAACTCACTCAAGATTGGATCTATCACGACACTCCAGTCAAAGTAGTTAAGCAAATTTAAGAATCCCCGATTTAAGGTGTTTATCCTTGAGTCAAAAAATTGAGCCTAAGCGTCACAACCAAAGTACTGACTATTCTCAAGGTATCACGACGTTCCGAGATATTGCTACGATTAAGCCCTCAACCATGTGGTTACTACTCCTAAAAATTAAAAACTACCTACACCCGGTTCAATTAAAAACCTTTGGAAAAGAACAGTGGTCCAAAGAAAAATCAAGGGGGGATTACTACACTACCTAAAACAAAAATCTTTTTGGTATTTTCTTTAGACTTACTTCCCTCAAGAAAACTCTCTAGGAGATCCATCGTCAGGAAGAGTCCACATATTTCTAAAAAAAACTAACAGAAAAAAACTACAAAACTTACAAAAAAGAAAAACTTACTAACAGGAAAAACTAAAACTATTAACAAGAAAGCACACTAAACACAACAAACCACAACAAATATGTACAACACCCCATACTTAAATCATGCAATGTCCTTAGTTCATCACATATAGACAAACCAATAAATAAAAGTAAGGTGCAAGAAACTCCCTGATCAAGTAGCGTCTACATCTTCTCCATCACTTTTGCTTTCCATGCTCCTTCGAGCAACCGCTTGAATCACTTTATGCCTCCACTTTGAACTTATGAATTGGATCCCAAGTTTTGAATCTGCTTTATGATCATGATCCTGGGGTGGTGGAACAAATCTGCCTGGCCCAATAAAACAATGTAGTAATCTGCGCTTCTTGGCCTTTATATGAGATGTGTACTCCCGACTTTCTGGCAAGAAGAATTCCAGAATGTAGGCATCTTGTGCTTTATCCCTTAACTCCTCAGGTGGTTCGGATGACTCTATTTTCATATCATCATCCAAACACAATGTGAAAAAATGGTTGGAGTGTGTACCAACATCCTCAACACTAATGACACTAGATTCAACAAAATATGTATCATCAATGTCCTTGGTTAACTCTAATATCTTTTCTACCACATCGACATCCTCTGATTCCAGTTCCAACCTGGGTGGTTCTTCAACAGATGACCTGGCTGGTGGGTTCTCTCTTTTCTCAAAGTGTAATGACTCAAACTCGAGAGCCCTTGTCCACACCCATTTTCCTTCAAGCGCTAACACCCAGTCTGCCAGTTCTTCACCGTTCATATCATCTAGATTCTTCAAACATTCAGTCAAAGGGTCCCCCACAGTCAGGGACGCATAATCATTTTTCGGGATCACGTTCATAGCATCAATAAGAGAGTAGTTGGCGAACTGACTTGGTCGCCTCATAGACTTCTGCACGTTGAACGTGATTTCTTCATCATTGAGCCTCATCTTCAATTCACCAGTCTCATAATCGATAAGGGCTCTGCCTGTGGCCAAAAATGGACTTCCCAAGATTATGAGAATTTCCTCATCTACTCGGCAGTCTAGGATCACAAAGTCCACAAGGAACACAAATTTTCCCACTTGTACTAACACATCATCAAGAATACCCGACGGTCTCTTCCTCGTCCTATCAGCAAGTTGCAGCAGCATGGAGGTGGGCCTGGCTCTACCAATCCCTAGTCTTTTATATATGGTCAGCGACATCAGATTAATGCTGGCTCCCAAATCACATAGAGCTTTGGCGAAAGATAATTTGCCAATGGTATAAGGAATTGTAAAACTCCCTGGGTCAGACACTTTTCAGTAATAAGACACGTCACCACCGCACTACAAGTCTGAGTAAGGGTGATAGTAGCCAGATCTTGGAAGTCAAATTTTCTGGACATCAAGTCCTTCATCATTTTAGCATAGCCAATCATTTCCTTCAATGCATCAATCAATGGTATATTTACATGTATCTGCTTTAGCATGTCCACAAACTTTTTGTACTGTTCATCCTTTTCGTATTTGGCCAGCCTCTAAGGGAATGGAGCTGGCAGTTTCTTTTTCCCAGTGATTTGGGACTTTTATTTCTCAGCCACCACCTCAACTACCGACTCCTGGGCTATCTCCACTTCTTTTTCAGTCTCACTCTGTGCATTGGGTTCTCCTTCAGTAGGTTGCACTGTTACCTTGGTCAAGTTTGTTGAATCATCAAGTTCAATCGGCATGGGTACTAGTATCTCGTCCTGCCTGCTTTTACGAGCTCTCTATACTTCCAAGTCTAAGTCCCTGCCATTGCGGAGAGTCACTGCCATCAGCTGCCTTGGGCCCTGATCTGCAGGATTTACCTGAGTATCTGCAGGCAAAGTCCCACGAGGACGATTTTTCACTGGCATAGATATATGTCCCAACTGTACTTCAATTATTTTAATAGATGCATCATGTGCATCTACTCTCTCACTGATTTTGGCAATTGACCCAATAACTTGCTGCATCATAGCTTCTAACCTGGAAAACCCATCTTCTTGCCTTCCCCCCTGTTGATGCTGAGGAGGGTAATATGCTTGTTGTTGATTTTGATGGTTATAACCTTGTGGCCTCTGATACGGTGCTGCATTACCTTGTTGTCCCCTGACACCCATATTTCCATTGTTCTATTGTTGGTGGGGTGGTCTATATGGTTGAACTTTCTGACCCCAGTTCTGCCCCCCTTGTCTGCCGCTTCCATAATTCAACACATAATTCATATTTTCTGGATAAGGAGGGTGATGACATTCTGCATTCCAGTGATTACCAAGTGGTTGACTAATGCAAGATGTGCATAAGCCCCCATTGGTTGTGTCTACGATGTGTACCTGCTGCTTTTGTCCTGATTCCTCCACCTTCTTAGTAAGTATACTCATATGTGTTATCAAGGTGGCCACGTTCTCTGCAATAGTATTAGATGGATCGAAGGGCACTGAGTGAACTATAGGAGTAAAGGGTGCATTCCTTGTTGTCCTTCCTGAATTCTGTGCCATTTTATAAAGTAAGACTTGACTTTCTCTCCACGTTTTGCTCAAGAATTCTCCACCAGCCGAAGCATCAACATTTGCATTAACAGTATCAGCCAAACCCATATAAAAATGCTGCCCCAACATCTGCTCTGGAATACCATGATATGGACAGATAACAGCATCCCCTTAAATCTTTCCCATATCTCTTGGAATGTTTAACTGGTTTCTCTCTGAAGCTCAAGATTTCATCGATTTGTTGGGCAGTCTTGTTAGGTGGATGAAACTTGTTCACGAATTTCTTAACTAACTCCTCCCATGTGGTAATGGAATTTATGGGGAGTGAGTTTAGCCAAGTCTGTGCAGCTCCAATCACTGAGAATGGAAACAACAACAATTTTATTGCCTCCTGGGTGACGTTTGGCTGCCTCTGTGTTTTGCAAATTGACAGGAAGTTTTTCAAATGTTGTTGGGGGTCTTCGATGAATGACCCTGAGAATAGTCCCTTGTTTTACAATAAATACAGCATATTATTATTTATAGGAAGGACTCGGCCTGTATCTGAGGGACAAGTATCGCAGTGGCCAAATTCTCAGTTGTGGGTTGTGCCCAGTCATATAAAGAAGCCTCTGCCCCTATTTGAGCGACTGGGTCTACCACATCATCCCCATTATTGTTCCTGTTGTTTGGATCTTCCATGTCGGGTTCAAGTTGTTCAATTGATGGTTGTTGTTTGCTTTTCCGGTTGGTGCGGTTTAGGGCCTTGAAAACTTTCTCGGGGTCTGATAAAGCTTCAACTACTTCACCAGTTCTCGATGAGTTTCTAGGTATGCACCTGCAACAAGTTAGCAAACGTTAAACTTTCAATGTATAAATGAAAATTTGAAGAAAATAGACTATATTTCAAAATTTTGTATTTCTTCCAACTCAATTGATAACACCGTTAATTTCCTGGCAACGACGCCAAAATTTGATCACGCTCAACTATGTCTTATAGAAAGACTAAACGGGTGCTGCAAATATAAACCGGGGTATTATGCCCAGAGTCGATCCCGCAGGGAATTTGCGTATCAATCAAGCCGTCAGAATATGAAACTTTTACTTAATCAATTTTCTCAAGACTTTTGAATATAAATTGGTGGTGTTTTACTATTTCTACTGACAAAATTAATAAACTAACGATTAACTAATAATATGGTGTAAACAATTATAATAAAGGTCTAAGGTTATGGTTTCCCCCGTCGGTGAACTTCCTTATTGGATATTTCTTATAGTTTGATTAGTTGAATCTATCAATAATGAACACTCTATCTACCATAAATCTCTCTAAAGTAATTATGATAATTTACTAGACGCACTCTCTCAAGTAACGCTAGCTAGATTGCATTACAGTTCACTTTAGATTGCACCCGAGGTATCGTTATCTCTAATCCAACCTCTAAACCATCGGTTATGACTTTCGCCTATAATCCGGGAGTGATGTTGTTCAATCAACTACCTAAATATTCACTCTCTCTCAATTAGATACATAATAAATAGGAACAGCTAATTGAGGGCCCTTCAATCAACTACAACAAAAACGTAGTTGAACAAATAGAGATTAATCAACCAATCAAAACTATATTAATATCAAAATAAGTTCATCCCCAACAGGTTCCACCAAAACCCTAGATTAAAGAAATTAGCTACTCATGCTCATCATAATCAACTCTAAAATAACTTGCATAATTAAACTATAAAGTAATGAATAAAAGCTGTAAAAATCAATGTTTGGCTTCTCTGAGTAGTATTCCACAGGCGTCTCTTGTCTCTACTAGCCTCTCCCTCAAAGTTGTGTTTTTGGGTCTATTTATATGTTTGGGACAAACCCTAAACGTGTAGGAGACTTCTATTCAAATCGAAAAACACTTAAAATCTTCAAAACTCGGATTGGACCAGACCAGGGACCTGGCTTCATGGCCCAAACGCCTGGATAAAGCCAGGCGAGGCCTGGCCTTAAGGCTCAAACTCCCGGCTATAGCCCGGTACAAAGTGTATTTTTATCAATAACGCACATAAAATGTAAGGCATATAACGTGTTAAACCATGAATTCTAGCCACACATCAGTAACTTATTGATGCTCTATTGCTCTGCAAACCACTGCCCTATTGCTCTACTTCTCTGCACCTTGCTATTCTATTCTTACTCTTAACTGGTATGTTTCTAGTTTAAGTTTATAGCATCCAACTCAATAGGTTTCTGCTTGTATTAAGGTTCCTGTTATTTCTCTTATGCTTCTACTTATGTTTCTGTTGTTTGCCTTGCAGCTACTGTATTTGCTTTGTCCATGTGACCTCTCTTTCCTTCTATGTTTAGCATGTCTACTTGTCTATGTGATTCCCCTTTTCCTTTAGTCTAACATGTCTATTGCTTTTCCTTATATGTTTCCATCATGAATCTGCCTGACTCCCAACACTATGAGCATGTACCCCTTAATACTTAGTTATTATGTAAATCCTAATCCTAGACCTAATATGTGACTCTGTTTGACACCCTCTCAACCTAATGTTGTTAGATTCATGGAATGAACATTCTGTGATAACTAAGTTGTGATTGTTTAAACCCTATAGCACTATCCTGAGGACTATTTGTGTGCAAGTTATTTGTCCCCCAGTTCCCCCTATCCCTGTTTGTGTTTGCTTCCTAAACCTTGTATGTTCTAAGTTGCTAATTGTCCTGTTTCTTTCTTCTTCAAACCAATTTTCATAAAACAAACTCTCATGTTGTTCTCTGGAGCTATTTTCAAAACAGTTATTTCAAAAGCTACTTTTCAAACTCAACTATTTTTAAACTATAGGCACGTCTCACTACTCTTAGTTCTAAGTTTAGCCCCCTTCGTGTGAGCACTGCCTTGGGGACCATTTGAGTACCCATTGAACTCTGACACACAAGGCTGGCATTCCACACTGCACTTACTCATTCCTGGCTAGGGTACTTGGGTGTGAGCACTGCCTGGGATCCTCTGAGATCCTTAGGAACTCTGACACATCTGGGTTACAAAGGTTCATGGCATATGGCATTGTTGGATCTGAGGATTTAGGATTATTGTTAGGCTCCCGATATGGTAACTTCTTAATTTCCTTATTTACTTATGAAATTTGTGCAATGTTGGTCTGTAATAATTAATTGTAAAGAAGATGATTCTCAGGATGGATAGTGAAATGGGTGGGGTTATGCATGCTTAGTATAATTATGGGTAGAAACCGTGTTATAGGATTTATTTTGTATATCTGTGCAATACTCACCATGCTTAGGAATACCTGCCATGCATGCATTAGAGAACATGTTTTAGGCCTATTTATCTCAGCATCTCTGCCATACTCATGCCTCACTTAGAAATCATGTTCGTAGTTAAATAACTATAAAAATGGTTGTTATGTCATTGCCTCTGCATTTTCGCAATTACTACACCTAGAAATCCTGTCTTAGGTTAAATAATAACATCAATTATCGATATTTGCATTAAAAATCATGTACTAGGTTCAGCAACTTAACTATGCTTCTGTATTTTATGTTTCAAGTCAAAAGGATGTTTTAATAAGTAAATTCCGCCCTAAAAAATAATAGATTCCGATTTCTGAAAACGTTTTGTGCATTTAGAAAAGCATGCGTAGGTTTGCATCATTCTACACCCTGTATGCATTTAGATATCCTGTTTTGTAGGACACTGCATTCACATTAGTTTAAATACTCACCTCTTTATCACGACTAACGTTAAAACAAACTCATCATTGTCTAACTACTATGTTCTGAAAAGCTAAAATAGTGTAACTGGATCGGTTTAATACGCCTAGACAAGCTTTAGGTATTAAACTTATTAAAACTGGAAAAATTGTCTCTTTGTATTGTTTGGCTAATTAGACCAGAATTCATATTCTAAAACTGGTAAAAAGACCTCTTCTAAAACTCAGTAACCAGACTGCCCCATTACTGTAGTATCACTTAGACATCCTGCCTTAGGTTCTGAAATTCAAAGACCTCTTTGTGTTTGAGTCGTGCTAATTATGTGTATTAACTTGTGGAGGAATTCAGGAGCCTCATATCTGCTCCTGTGTGTCCCCTATACTTGCAGTCCTAAATGTTTTATTTGTCGCTTAGAATTTTTCCTTTAAACCTAGGGGTTCTGCCTAGTACCTACCCTTTAAGATAAAGTCCTCATCTCCTCCAGGACTGATATGATGGGACGGGTAATAGCACGCGATAGAATTCGTGACCAACACACGCTTTAATTACCTTCACGGGGTGGGAAGGGTAGAATATGGATATGATGATCGGTGCGCTAATACCACGTGTAGCCTCTCTTCGAGGATTGATTACCGGGTATTGCATTGATGTGATCCGTATTACTTTAAACCTAGGACATTTTCTCAAATGTTTACTTTTAATTTCTTTTTCAAACTTTCAATAAAACTCCAATACTTGTTTGAAATCCCCTCTTATGTGAGCCTTTCTTGTTATTTGTTCATTGTCCAAATTCACGAAACCATTTGGTCGTGACCCATAGTTGTGGATCCTGAGGGATGCCTAACACCTTCCCCTTGGGACAACTTCAAGCCCTTACATTGCTCTGGTAATGCAAACTAGTTCATGAGTTAACTACTCAAGGTGCCCTAACGCACCGTAAAAATCGTAGGTGGCGACTCTTCCTTTAAACTTCTTCCTTCAAAAGGAGTTTGTCCAAAATGTCAAGAACCCGATCTCTGCACCTAAGTCTTTTGGGGGGGGAGGAGGGAAAAGGGGGAGCGACAACATGGCGACTCTACTGGGGATGTCCAGGCTTTTACCATTTCAAATTGTTTCGTGAATTTATGCCTTTATTTTAAATACTTGCACCCTTTCCTATTCCCTTTGCATGCAATTAATTGTTTACTTCGAGTATTTATTATTTCCAAACGTAACTTACATGTCTCTTTGTTTCCTTTCTGTAACTGCTTTAAATCATTATTATTGTTTTTACCGCTTTCTTTAACGTGCAAATACGTGACAACTTGTTTTAAATACTTATTGCATAAATCATGCTCAACATTCATACCCCACTCATTCCAAATAAAATACTATAGCAACACTTGATGAGTGGCTGCGCCCTTCCTATATTATCACCCCTAAATTTTGAAAGGCTTATTAGCGGTAAAACCAGTCGATCAGCGGTGCAGTCGACGATTCGTAGTATTTTATTTTGAATATTTGAGTGTACAATCTCTATAAATCCTCTGATTCTTCTTTTAAACAGTAAATAAAAGAGCATCTGAGCTTAATCTTGAATTTTCTTTTCTTTTAATCCAATTGTGCTTGAAGCTTGATCTTGATCTTGACGTACTTTTAATCCAAGGGCTTGCAGCTTGTTCTTGAATCTTCGTCTTGATCTTCTAAATTCTTAGAACACTTGAATGCTTGTAGCTTTTGGAGAAATCTGCAGCGTTTGATCCACGAGCTCCCTCTTGCTTCTTGTTATAACTTCTGGTGCCTTTTCTGAATTATGAAGACCCCTATTTATAGTTGTGGAAGGGAGGAGTTGTGATAAGAACAAACTCTTTCCGACCAATCAAATTGAAGTGTGACATGGCCGCATTTGATTGGCCAGAACATGTCACTTGCACACGTAGCGCAGTTTCATTGGCGCTGTAATTTGACTTGGCATGTCTTGTCATTTTGACATGTGGCATGATCTTATTGGCTCTTCCGCTTGACTTGGTGTGTCACGTCATTTGACACGTGGGAATCCATTTGGGCCTCTAGGAAGATGAAATCTGGGCCTAATAAATTGGGCTCATGTCTTTAGCCCAATTAAGTGGACTAGCCCAATGAATTAAGATTTATTTATTTAATCCATTTATATTAGACTTATAAAATTAATTCAATTATATTAGTCCATATTTATTTGGACCAATATATCTTGAATTTTAAAATATAATCCAAATTATTTTATTGAATCTGAATCCAATAAATTTTATATGCCTACAAATGCCCCTACTTCGAGACTTGTCAAAAGTCTTTAAACTTGTGAAGACTAGGCTTGAAGTATTTGTATTTGTATATTTGATCATATGAAATAGTCATTGAACTTTAAATTTCAAATTCATCGTCTATGACTAATCACTCAAAACATAAAAGCTATTGAAAAGTAAATTTCACAATCATGATTTTCTAGGTTTAAAAGACTCCAAAGTTAGTTAGCTTTTCATTCACTTATTAGTTTATAAGTCTTTTACAATGAATTTACTGATAACAACATAAAATAAGTTGTTTCGTATTTGCACATATAATGAACGAACTTTGGACAAAAAGAAGTGTTCCCAATTTTGGCGCGCAAATTTCTTTTTCTTTCGCAGTGGGCAAGTTTATATATTAAAGTTTTGTTATACCAAAAATTTCTCCACTTACTGAAGGAGACCTTTTGGTTAGCACCCGCACCTTCCTTAAGATGATGAAAGGTAGCAAATAAATACTCGCAAGATTGAGGGATAAATCTTATCCGTTTTTTGTCCAAACCGATAAGTTCTCTTGTATCAGGTACCGCATCTTCATATGGAGAACCCAAAATGGGCAAACCTCCAAGGATATGTAAGTCCCAAAGAGAGATAGATAGTTCTCCAACTGATGTAAGAAACGTGTTTGTCTTGGGGCACCAAAGCCTCACAAAATGCTTGCAAAATGTTTGAATTTCGATCATAAGTGAAAAGTGAGGCATAGACAACACCATAAATCTTTGTTGTACTCAAGGTATGTTGGCTTCCATCAAGTACATCTTCAGCCCATTCCCAATATCCTGGAATATGACGATACTCGCTCTCGATTGTTGTTGTTTTTCCCAACGTACTTCGCCTTGAATTATGTGACGTCCTAAGTTCGAAAAGGTGCTACCAATGTTTACGTGGTGATGGATTGGCGCTTGGAGAAACCACATCTTGGACAATGGATTAGAAGTTGGCTTGTTCTCCAAGGTCCAGTTTTCTTTATAAAGGGAGTTCCTCAAAGAAGGACATAAGGCTGCATACCGGTCATCTTGTGGGGTGTGAACCAAAAGCTTAGTTTGTTCTATGCCATCTTCGGTCTCGATTATGAGATATATGAGTTTGGAGGAAGGTGAGGTATAGTCTCTGAAATTTGCCATCTTTTCGGGCTGCAAAAAAAAAAGGTCATCAAAATCCAAATGTCGAACTGGTGCATGCATCATGATCAAACCTAGTCAAAGCTAAAGTTATATCCGCACGATAGCTTTTAAGATAGCCTTATCCAAAAGTCCACCGGGTTTCCCTGAACCCAAACGGACGCCCTCACGTTCTGTGCATTTATTTGGAGAACTAAATGCTTCTTCCTAATTATTGACGTTAAATAGTCGAGTCTGGTGGGGTTAAGGGCTTAACCTATTTGTTTTGCAGAAAAAAATGAGGCACGAAGTCCCCATATTCGGCATGGTCTCCAACATCCACCCAAAATTGCTGAATTGGTGGGAGGATTTACACTCTAGCGACAAAGCTATCGTCAGGAAACATTTGGGTAATCTACCATCACTTCTGAAAATCCAGCCTAACAAAATGATAGTAGAAGCTGCTACCCTGTTCTGGGATCGCGAAAGATCTGTGTTCCGCTTTGGGAGCATCGAAATGGCACCGTTGATAGAAGAGATAAGGGGTTGGCTAACCTAGTATGGGAAACTCCGGGGTTGCTGATGCCTGAGAACTGCACAGGAAGAAGTTTCCTCAAAATGATGGGTCTGAAAAAGGACGCGGAATTGGTATGTCTGGAGGATTCGTACATTCCTTTTGATTACCTGTAGGAACGGTATGGCTAGAACAAATCATATTGTACCTACCATGACAATTTTGCTATCACCTCTCTGGGACACGTCCATCGCCGAGTGTTCGTGTTTATGGTCTGCTTTTTGGGATTGATCGTGTTCCCGATGAAGAAAGAAAGGATCCATACCAGGCTAGCCATGGTAACTAAGACCATAATGGAAGGGTTAAATGGGAAATATTTCAGCATTGTGCCCATGATCGTTGCATATATGTACTGGGATTTAGAAAAATGTCAACAAGGAGCAAAACATTTCGAAGGTTGCAATATATTACTCCAACTCTGGCTTGTAGAACATCTCCAAAAAGGAGAATATCGACAGGACATCCACCGCCGAATGTGAGATGACCGCATCACTTTCCATCACCCAAAGCGAATGAACTATATCCCTGACATGTTCGCTCACCCTGAGAACGCCGAAGGATGGGTCGAGCTCTTTGATAACCTGACTGAAGAATGGGTTCAGTGGAAGTTTGAATGGTTTCCAACGGATGAGTTCGTCATTCAATTCCAAGACGCGTCATTTATGGTATTGATTGGTCTAAGGGGGACCTACCCTTACGTCCCTCTTCGAGTTATGAGGCAGGCATGAAGGAAACAAGTCATCCCTAGGGTCGAGAAGATGAGCCATATCCGAGCCGACTTTCAAAATAATGACAGTCCTCACAAGTGCCAAGCTCAGCACTTATGGCACTGCAAGGTTATACTCGAGAAAGACACCATCGAGCCGAATAGGTATCACGCCGGTTATACCCCTTTCTATTCGGGTTGATTAGAAGAAGATCTGGGTGGTCAGAGCAAGCCAAGGTATGTCCGAGGTCACAGGGTCGTAGATGAAAGGGCTGAAGAACAAGTCAAGTTCAACCAGTTGCGTAAAAGGATATGGGAAAATTAGGATGATCACCACAAGATACATGAGTCCAACAAAAGACTGATCAAGGAATGGAAGGACATGGCTATTAGCACCAACAAAAGGCTGGGATATTTGGAACGAGGTATAATAGATTTAGAAGAAAAGTTCATCAAAAGGGTTGAAGATTGTCAAAAGGTTGAGGGAGCTGCAGGAGGATATTTAGCCAGAACTTATCTGCTGCTGGGACTTCGCGCTTTGGGAAAGTTGCTAGAAGAAAGCAGGAATTCCGAATCTGGGGAAGGTCCTTCAGGGACCAAGTAGATATGAATGTCTTTATTTTTCCAACAATGTAATAAGGCTAATGGCCATTAGTGATTTTTATTTTTCGTCTGTCGTTTCGGATTCGTCTATTTTGTTATCAATAAAATGAGGTATTTTGCATTTTATGTTCTCCAAATCAATTTGTCGCTAGGCCTATCTTAGGCGCAAAGAGGTTCCCAACTTAGGACACGCTTTCATTTCCGAATTACGTGTTTAAATACTGCAATACTCTTTTCATAATCCTCACTGACTTGGTTACCTTTTGGTTTTTTTTCTTACTCCCCTCCCCAAAGGTTAGTTCGTAAATTCTGGCATCATCAGCCTATCACACCAGATCCAAGGTCCCTCCACCTACTCCTCCCCCTAGTCCTCCTAAGGAAAAAGACAAAGGCAAAAGTAAGATGGAAGAGTCCAGCGGCATCAGAAAGGAGAATATGATTGAAAGGGTAGAGGCCAATGATGGCCGAGGTATTCAGGTCCTGCATGAGAACATGTTGCCACTTGAACAAAAATTGCTGAAGTTTCAGGAAGAACTAGATCAAGTCCGGAATCTGGCCAACTTGTCGTTTTCCCTCAACGTCCCTGACATCAACCTCCCAAATGCTCAAAACCCCGCACCTCCACAAAATATCCCAAGACAGCAAAACCATCACACCACTCCCCCAAAGAACCAAACCCTCCCGACACAGTACAATGCTTGCCACACCTCCAATAACACCCCACTGCTCATCCCAGAACCTCAAAACCCCAAAAAAGACCATTTCCACGCCTATAAAAATCCCATCTATGTGGAAACCATGACCCACTCCACTCTACCTATCCCACAGGCATCCGAGTCTGACGAAAAAGATTTACTTATCAGGAACCTGGCTGAAGAGCTTAAGAAACTGACCAGCCGAGTTCAGGGTGTTGAAGGGACCAAAGGGATCGAAGGGTTGAATTATGAAGACCTTGGTATCCAACCTGATGTCGAACTGCCCGAGGGGTAAAAACCTCCAAAGTTTGAAATGTTTGACGGTACAGGTGATCCGAGAGTCCATCTGAGGACCTATTGCGACAAATTGGTCGAAATGGTAAAGGATGAAAGAATCCGCATGAAGTTGTTCATGAGGAGTTTGAAGGGAGATGCACTGTCTTGGTACATAAGCCAGGACCCCAAGAAATGGTCAAACTGGGTAAGCATGGCGTCTGATTTCATGGACAGGTGTAGATTCAACACAGAGAATGCTGGAAAGGTGTAGATTCAACACAAAGAACGCACCATATGTGTTCTACATTCAAAATTTAAAGAAGAAGCCTACAGAAACCTTTTGGCGAGTATGCTACTCGCCGGAGGTCCGAAGCCGCTAAATTCAGACCTGCTCTAGAGGAGATGGAAAAGTTCTTTGTCCGAGCTCAGGACCCGCAGTATTATGAAAGATTAATGATAGTTGAGGGCCGCAAGTTTTCTAACATCATCAAATTGGGTGAGCGGATTGAAGATTGTATTAAAAGCGGTATGGTTACAAATTTTGAAGCCTTGCAAGCCACTAACAAGGCTCTACAGTCCAGTGGTGTGTCTAAGAAGAGAGATGTGGGAGCTGTAATGGTTGCAAAAAGAACCAAGTCCCCACTCAAGTACCAAACATATCCAACACCTCTAATTCCATATCATCCCTCACCAAATTACCAAGCTCCATCACCAAATTACCAAATTCCACCACCTTCCTACCAAACTCCACCACCCATATATCAACCTGCTTCGCCCAAATATCCACAACCTGCTCATGTCTACCACATTTATAATTCCCAGCCATCTCATTACCAATCCCCTCCTGCACGCCAAAACTTCCCTAGACCTCGTCCCAATTTTGATCGACGTCCTCCAAAGCAATATACTGCCATAGCCGAGCCCATTGACCAACTATATGAAAAACTCAATGTTGTTGGTTATGTTACACATATCCCTGCTTTCACCCCTGAGAATCCCTCTCAGTGGGTTAACCCAAACAAATCATGTGCATACCATTCCGGCATGAAGGGACACACCATCGAAGAATGTCGTTCTCTGAAGGACAAAATACAGGCTCTCATTGACAACAACATTATTGTGGCAAAAGACCCCGCTCCAAACATTCGCGACAATCCTCTGCCAGACCACAAGGGTAGAGGTATCCATATGATTGAAATAGAAGATGATTGGGATCCCGAGGGGTCAATCGGGTTGATCGCAGAAGGTGATGACCCAAAGAAATCCGCAGTCACTCTCAAACCGATCATAGTCTAGATTCATCCATCTGAGTCCGCTGAGGTGAATATGTCTATACCATTTGAGTTTGAAGCCACCACCGGCAAAGTCACCAGTGCCAATTGAAGTTGAGTTTGTATCTCCAGCAAATACACCAGCTTCGTTCGAGGTCGCAATCTTGCCACCCCGAACACACATTCCGTTTGAAATAAAGATGGCTTCACCCATTCCTGTGGCAATGTCAACCATGCCACCCTTCTATTCAAACACTATTCCTTGGGACTACACAACCAAGGCAAGAAGGAAAAGCAAGGTCAGGTCTGAGGAAGCTGTCGCAACACAGGGTATGACGAGAACTGGTCGGGTCTACACCCCTGAGCATATGGCCGAGTCGAGAAAAAGGCCGCCAACTGGCCATCCTTATCGAAACAGGTCCCGATGACCTTTGGAGAAATATACAGGCTAAGGAGTATTCAGTCATTGACCAGCTGATTAAGACACCGGCACAAATATCCATCCTCTCTCTGCTGCAGAATTCCGAAACACACATAAATACTTTGTTGAAAGTGTTGAGTGAAGCGTATGTTCCGAACAACATCACTAGTGGGGAAATGGCCAATATGGTAAGCCAGGTACTGGAGAGTCATAAAATCACTTTTCATGAGGATGGGCTACCACCTGAAGGATTGGGGCACAACAAAGCACTTCACATCACCGTGTAGTGCGGGGATCATTTCATCACAAGAATCTTGATCGATGGAGGTTCCAGTCTTAACATCTGTCCGCTAATAACACTCAAGAAATTGGGCAAAAGGCTATATGAGATAAAGGATGGGGCGATCAATGTGAAAGCTTTTGACGGTTCTCAGAGGTCCACCATGGGGGAGATCAGTCTATGTCTACAGATGGGACCAACTGGGTTCGAAGTGGATTTCCAGGTGATAGATGTTCCGGCATCCTACAACCTATTGTTGGGACGACCCTGGATTCATGTTGCTGCGGCCGTAGCATCAACACTACATCAGGCGGTAAAATTCGAGTGGAACCACCAAGAGGTGATTATTCATGGTGACGGTAGCAACCCCATTTATATCCGTCAAACTATTCTAATGATTGACGGGAAAAGGAAGATAGGCGGAGGAACTTACCATCATATTGAACGAGTCAATGCCATCGACAAGGAAAAATGGTGGGATAACAAGATCGAGAGCATCTTGAACTGGAGAGGATATGAGTCTGTCAAAGGGCTTGGTAAAAACCTCCAAGGGATCACGAAGCCCATAAAGCTCAAAGAACATGGCACCATTTTCGGTATGGGGTATGAGTACACTTGGAAAGAATTCAACGACTAGTCTCCACCTTGGCACAGTCCCTATTACCCTTTGGAACAGCCGATACCTCATCTTGAGCAGACTTTCAAGCAAGCTGACACTATCTACGGTTCAGATGAAGAAGAAGCACTTGCAGCAATGAGGAGCTTGTTTCTACAGAATGATGATATGGATTGCTGTGTTGTCCTCGAGAGGGAGGGGGAGGAAGGAACTTCCATATAGACTGTAATCAAGGGGGAATATCGCAAGAACTAGTCTATCAAGACAACCAAAGCCCGACGAGCCTCGGGGTAGCAAGGCTAAAACAAGCTTTAGTTACTGTTTTATTTACTAAATGATTTTCCTGCATTTGTTTTTAGTTTCTGCAATAAAGATCTTCAATGTTCAAAACAGTTATTCAATCTATCAGAGCATCTTCTAAATTTCTCTTACAAATCTGATATTTATTGCTATTGTTTTCTCCCATTACTTTATTTATACAACATTATTATTACTTGTCTTGATGAACCGATGACTGTGACATGCAACGAGACAACGCAGCAAACGGACATTGGTTCAGATGAAGACGACATACCTGACGAGATTGTCAAGGAAGTTGAGAACTTTGAGAAAAGACCCAAGTCCAACCAGGATGAGACCAAAGTTATCGACCTAGGAGATTCAGAAAACGTCAAGGAAACTCGTATCAACATTCATTTGTCACCATCAGAAAAGAAAGAATACACATAGTTTCTAAGAGAGTATGTGGATGTATTTGCATGGTCGTATGATGACATGACTGGTCTAAGTACGTCTATTGTGGCTCATAAACTGCCAACCAATCCAATATGTCCACCAGTGAAACAAAAGCTCATAAAGTTCAAAACCGACATGAGTTTGAAAATCAAAGAAGAGGTTACCAAGAAGATCAACGCCAAAGTTCTCCGGATAGTGGAGTATCCGACATGGTTAGCTAACATTGTACCTGTGCCGAAGAAGGACGGAAGGTCAGAGTCTGTGTCGACTACCGGGATCTCAACCGGGCCAGTCCGAAAGACGACTTCCCCTTGCCAAATATACACATTCTGATTGATAACTGCGCCGAGAATGAATTGCAGTCCTTTGTGGATTTCTTCGCTGGTTATCACCAGATCTGGATGGATGAGGAAGATGCTGAGAAGACGGCGTTCATTACGCCGTGGGGATTATAGTGTTACAAAATGATGCTATTCGGTCTAAAAAATGAAGGGGACACTTACATGAGGGTCATGACCACCATATTCCATGAAATGATTCACAAAGTGATCGAGGTGTACGTAGATGACATCAATATCAAATCAAAGAAAGTTGCTGATCACATGGAGAATTTGGGGAAGTTCTTTAATCGGTTGCAAAAATACAATCTGAAACTAAACCCCGCGAAGTATGCATTCGGGGTTCCTGCTGGGAAGTTGCTGGGATTTATTGTAAGCCGCCGGGGAATAGAATTGGATCCGTCCAAGGTTAAAGCCATTCAAGAGTTACCACCGCCGAGGAATAAGAAAAAAGTGATGAGTTTCTTGGGGAGGCTTAATTACATCAGCCGGTTTATAACACAATCTACAGTCATCTGTGAGCCAATCTTCAAGATGCTGAAGAAGGACGCTGCAACTAAGTGTACCGAGGATTGTCAAAGGGATTTCGACAGAATCAAGGAGTACCTCTCAACACTGCCGGTTCTAGTACCACCTGAGCCAGGTAGACCTCTGTTACTCTACCTTGCAGTGCTAGATGGAGCTTCCGGTTGCGTTCTTGGGCAACATGATGAAATAGGAAGGAAGGAGCAAGCTATTTATTACCTCAGCAAGAAGTTCACTCCATATGAGGCCCAATATTCTCTGTTAGAACGTACCTATTGTGCTCTAACTTGGGTCGCCCAAAAGCTAAGGCATTACTTCTGTGCCTATACAACATATCTCATATCAAGGATGGATCCATTGAAGTATATCTTTCAGAAGCCCATGCCCACTGGCAAGCTAGCCAAGTGGCAAATCCTGCTGAGTGAATTCGACATTGTTTACATTACTCAGAAGGCAGTTAAAGGACAAGCTTTGGCAGACCATCTTGCTGAGAATCCCGTACACGGAGAATACGAACCCCTGAAAACATATTTTCCTGATGAAGAGGTATCATTCATAGGAGAAGATATGTAAATTGTAAGAGTCAAGTTACTGTGTAAATAGTAAGGGCCAATAGTCCTGTAGCAAGGACGAAAGGTCATTATGTATGCCTATATAAGGAGGCATTTGCCTTCATAAATGAATCATCTTTCATCTTTCAACCTGACATCCTCTATCCACTGCACCAAGTCCAACCGTGAAGCATCACAATACACGGTATATGGTCCTGAACCTGTGGGCAAAACTAACACTGGTGCCGTGGTCAAGGCTGTCTTGAGCTTCTGAAAGCTCACCTCACACTCATCTGACCACCTGAACTGGGCACCCTTCTGAGTTAACTTGGTCACGGGGCTGCAATGGATGAAAAGCCCTCCACAAACCGGCGATAATATCCTGCTAAGCCCAAGAAACTCCGAATCTCTGTAGTTGAGGTGGGTCTAGGCCAATCTCTGACTGCTGAAATCTTCTTGGGATCTACCTGAATACCTTCTGACGATACCACATGTCCTAGAAATGAAACTGAACTCAACCAGAACTCACACTTGGAAAATTTGGCATACAACTGACTGTCCTTCAGAGTCTGGAGGACGACTCGAAGGTGCTTCTCATGCTCCTCTCGGCTACGGGAGTAAATCAAAATATCATCAATAAAGAATCTAACAAATGAATCCAAATAGGTCCTGAACACTCGGTTCATCAACTCCATAAAAGCAGCGGGGGCATTTGTCAACCCAAATGACATCACCAAGAACTCACAATGCCTATACCGAGTGCGAAAGGCTGTCTTAGGGATATCAGACGCCCTAATCCTCAGCTGATGGTAACCATATCTCAAGTCAATCTTGGAAAACACTGTAGCACCCTGAAGCTTTTCAAATAAATAATCAATCCTCGGCAAAGGATACTTATTCTTAACAGTAAACTTGTTCAACTTCTGGTAGTCGATACACATCCTCATCGAGCCATCTTTCTTCTTGACAAACAACACTGGGGCACCCCAAGGAGAAGCACTAGGCCTGATGAAGCCTTTATCCAACAAATTCTAAAACTGATCCTTCAACTCTTTCAACTCTAGCGGGCCCATACGATACGGCAGGGTATAAATGTGCTGAGTGCCCAGAGCCACCTCAATAAAAAAGTCAATATTCCGTTCGGGTGGCATACCCGGCAGGTCGGCAGGGAACACCTCTGGAAACTCACTAACCACGGGCAGAGACTCCATAGAAGGAACCTCAGCACTAGAATCACTAACATAGGCCAAATATTCCAAACAACCCTTCTCGACGATGCACCGAGCCTTCATATATGAAATAACTCTACCGGAAGAATGACTAGGAGTCTCTCTCAACTCCAAACGAGGTACTCCTGGCAAGGCCAAAGTCACTGTCTTGGCTTGACAGTCCATAATACCATGGTAGGGAGATAGCCAGTCCATCCCCAAAAAAACATCGAAGTCGACCATATTAAAAAGCAAAAGATCTGCCTGAGTCTCCAGACTACCAATAACCACTACGCATGAATGGTAGACTCGATATACCATAATAGAATCACCACCGGGGTAGACACATATACAGGAGTACTCAGGGAGTCATGGGGCATGCTCAAATAAGGGGTAAAATATGAAGACACATAAAAGAATGTAGAACGCGGATAAAAAAAAATCGAAGCATCTCTACTGCAAATTGAAACCATACCTGTAATGACTACATCAGAGGCCTCAGCCTCAGGCCTGGCAGGAATAACATATCATTGGGGCGGAGCCCCACCAATCTGAACATCCCCGGGTCGACCTGGTGCGGGCTGACCTCTACCCCTCATAGCCTGTCCTACACCTCTATCTGTCTGGACTCCACCTCTGGCACCTAGACCTCCACCCCTAGCTGGCTGCGGGGGTTGGGGTGCACCTGGTGCGGGAATCATAACACGGGAACCCTGATACTGAGAACCACTAGAAGCTCGGGGGAAAAACCTGGAAATGTGCCCCATACCACCGCAAGTGTAACAAGATCTATACTGCTGAGAATGCTGACCCTGAAACTGTCCCTGTCGACCAGAATAACTACCCTGGAAGCTCTGAAGTGGTGGTGCACTGATAGGAGCTGATGGTGCACCGCGAGATACCTGAAGTGCCAACTGGAATGGTCTAGGAGGATGACCTCTGCCAAAAGAATCTCTGCCTCCAGATGAAGCACCACTGAATCGACCAAAATGGCGAGATCTCTTGTCAGACCCCTGACCACTGCCCTGTGATAAGACTATCTCAATACGCCTGGCCACATTGGCTGCCTCCTGGAATGAAATATCAGTACCTGTCTCTCTGGCCATCTGGAGTCTAACAGGCTGAGCTAGCCCCTCAATAAACCTCCTCACCCTCTCCCGGTCTGTGGAGAGGATCATGATAGCATGACGGGCCAAAGTGATAAACCGGGTCTCATACTGGGTAACTGTCATAGAGCCCTGTTGGAGGCGCTCAAACTGCCTCTGAAGATCCTCTCTCTCGGTAACTGGTAGAAACTTCTCCAAGAACAACTCGCAGAACTAAGCCCAAGATAAAGGCGAAGACCCAGCTGGTCTGGTCAAACAGTAGTCCCTCCACCAAGTCTTGGCGATACCAGAAAGATGGAATGTAGCAAAATCAACTCCGTTGGACTCCACGATGCCCATGTTCCGAAGAACCTCATAGAAATTGTCCAAGTAATCCAGGGGATCCTCTGATGGTGCACCAATAAATGTAGTAAGAAGTATCTTGGTGAACCGATCCAATCTCCATAAAGCGCCGGCAAACATAGTTGCTCCCTCAACTACCTGTGCCACAATACCCAGCTGAGCTGCTCCAGCTGTCTGAGGTGCTGGAGTCTGGAACTGAGAAGCTAACTGCTCTAGTGTGCAGGTAGCAGGAGTCTGGGTCCCTCTCCCAGCCTGAGTGATGGTTGGTGCAGTAGGAAGAAGACCGGTCTGAGCCACGCCTTCCATAAGGCCCACTAAGCGGTCCAGAGCGTCCTGAAGAACTGGGGTGGCAATGAACCCCTCTGGGACCTGAGCTGGTCCGACTGGAACTGTCCGAGTGGGAATCTCCTCAGCAACCTCCACCTGAGGATCCTCTACTAGGGTTTCTGCTCTGGGCTGAGCCCTGGCTCTGCCTCGGCCTCTAGCACGGCCTCGATCTCTAGCAGAAGCCGCAACGGGAGGATCGGGCTGCTGATCAGTAGATGAGGAAGCACGCGTTCTCGCCATCTACGAGAGAATAGAATATAAACTCAGTTAGCAATTAGAACTCAATCGCACAACAGAGAAGAAAAGATGTGAAGTTATTTCCTAACTTTGTAGCCTCTAGGGGATAAGTAAAGACGTCTCAGTACCTTTCCCACAGACTCTACCAAGTTTGTCTGTGAATTGTGAGACCTAAGCAACCTACTGCTCTGATAACAATTTGTCAGGACCCAAAATTCCACCTTTAGGCCGTGATGACGTCTAATATTGAACCCGCTAGACAAGCCAACGTTTTGGTTAAATTACTATTTCTTTGTTAATAACAATTGAAACAACAGTAGAAAACTAGAACAATTATAATTAGAAATACGAAAGTTAAGAAATTCAACAACTTAAATAATAAATCTTATGAAATTTCCTTAAATACACCCCCACAACTGGTGTCACAATCTCACATGCAGTCTAGATTTACTAACCATAAAGGTCTGAAATAAATGTGTACAACTGTCATGGAACTATGTGAAAAGACAGAAAAGAGAGATAAGGGAAGTGACGTCAAGGCCCGCGAACGTCTGCGGGACTACCTCAGTGTCGCCTGTGGACTGAAAGATAATCCCTCGATCAATGCCACTGGGTCCGTCTCCAAAATCTGCACAACATAAAGAAGTGCTGGTGTAGCATCAGTACAACCGACCTCATGTACCGAGCCTAACCTCGGCGAAGTAGTGACGAGGCTAGGACACGACAAATAATATCACCTGTGCAGTTTAAATAGAATATAACAGCAAATAACCACAAGAAATAAATAGTAAGTACATTAACGGGGAAACATGCTGGGGAAAAGGGATAGCAATTACTGAAATGACGGAACAAAGAAATAATCTAAATATCCAAAAATAATAACGGGGATAAACAACACAAAATAAAAAAGTGAAAAGAAACGGCACGACATGTCCCCTCGTGCATATTTTTAGCATAACACGACACGGAATGTCCCCTCGTGCATAACAATATAAAATATGACACGGAATGTCCCCTCGTGCATACACAACATAAACATGGCACGGAATGTCCCCTCATGCATAAAACATCACAATCACGGCACGGAATGTCCCCTCGTGAATATATATATCATCAACACGGCACGGAATGTCCCCTCGTGCATAATAATCATAAACACGACACATAATGTCCCCTCGTGCATAAACAACATAAACATGGCACGGAATGTTCCCTCGTGCATAACATCATAAAATATGGCACACAATGTCCCCTCGTGCATAACAACATAAAACAATAGTAAAAGCTAATAAATATCATATAATTGCAAATTTCTGACTAACGGTTATGTTTGACAACAACATATAGGTACTCGTTACCTCACCTATACATTGAACATGGAATACACACGTAGCAATTAGGGCTCAATACCTATTCCCTAAAGCTAAGGTTAGGCCAAACACTCCTCGAATCCGAAGGTCAAAATCAATTTCAAGCACCGCTTTTCCTTTCGAACCCAACTCCAAATCAATAGTATCTAGACATAATTGACTCAATAACATCAATAAATGATTAACAATTCAATTCCAATGCTTAAATATAGAATTCCCAACTTTCTTTCCAAAATTGCAAAAATCGACCCCGGTCCCGCTTGGTCCAAACACGAAGTTCAGACCAAAATCCGATCACCCATTCACCCACGATCCCGAATATATAATTTATTTTGAAATCCGACCCCAAAACGAGGTCAAATTCCCAAATAATAAAAAAAACCTAACTCTACCCAAAACCCCAATTTTCTACCCTTGATTTCATATTTTTAGGCCTAGAATCTAATAGATGTTGATGAAAAATGGAAGTAAACAATGTTAGAATCAGTTACCTAAGAGGTTACGGTGGAAGAACTCTTCAAAAATCGTCTATGGGGTTTGGAGAAGAAGAGGGTTGTGTAAAAATGGAGGAATCCCGTAATGTGTATTCTGTTTTGGGCATTTTAAATAACTGGGCAAAAATGACCTTCGCAATCACGAAGAATGGACTGCGATCGCAGAGCTTACTGACACGGACTATCGCGACTGCGGCTCAGTGTTCGCGTTCGCAGTGAACAAAATAGTACCCAACCCACATCTGCATTATGCGTTCGCGTGTGGCCCTCTACGATCGCATAGAGCACTGCCCCCAGGCTCCGCGATCGCGATCAAGGCCCTGCGTTCGCGCAGGGTTATTTACTCCCCTCCCCACTCACTCATCGCGATCACGATCGCGATCCCCACTGGACACCAGATTCTGCAGAAAACACCAGATTTTTCTAAGATTTTTGCACCCCGACACCTACCCGAAACTCACCCGAGCCCTCGGGGCTCAAAACAAAACATACACACGACTTCAAAAACATCCCACAGACTTAATCAAGTCATCAAAACGCCAAAATAACATCATAACATAATTACACCTCAAAATCAATGAAATTCCTTTAAACTTCCAAAACTTCGAAATTTCCCATTTTTGATCCGAATCACGTCAAACTAAGTCTGTTTCTTACCAAATTTCACAGATAAAACATATTGAACCTGTTCCGGGCTCCGAAACCATAATACGGGCCCGATATCACATGTTTCACATCAAATCTCATTTTCAAAACCTTTATATTTTCTGAAAATAATTTTTTTTAAAAATTCATTTCTCGGACTCGGGACCTCAAAATTCGATTCCAGACATACGCCCAAGTCCCGTATTTTTCTAGGGACCTTCCGGGACCGTGAAATCATGGGTCTGAGTCCGTTTACCAAAAATATTGACCAAAGTAAACTTTATTCAAATAATTATTACAAAATCATCATTTTATCAATTTTCCACATAACCGCTTACCGGCTACGCGCCCGGGCTGTGCACGCACATCTAGGTAAGATAAAAGGAGGCTTTCATGGCTCGACAGATTTAGCTACAATTGTACGAGATGACCTTTTGGGTCATCACACTAGATTAGGACATGTTAGTTTATCTTATATTAAGAATATGCAATCTGAAAGTCTTATGTCAAATATTAACTTTTCATATATTGATAAGTGTGAAGTTTGTGAATAATCTAAACAAACTAAGAAATCATGTGCTTCAGTATTTAGATAATCTGAATTATTAAGTTTAATCCATACTGATTTAGGAGACTTGAAACAAACTATGACTAGAGGAGGGAAAAAAAATATTATGTGACTTTTATAGACAATTTTTCTTGATACAAAAGTTTATTTTTTGAGAAATAAAGATGAAATTTTTGATAAGTTTTTGATTTATAGATCTGAAGTAGAAAATCAATTGAATAAGAAAATCGAAAGAGTTAGATCTGATAGAAGTGGTGAATTTATTTTGTTGAATGATTATTGTGAGAAAGAATGCGTAATTCACGAGACAACTCCGCCATATTCTCCAAAATCAAATGGTGTAGCGGAAAGAAAAAATAGGACAATAAAGGAAATGATGAATAGCATGCTTGTTAGTTTTGGTGCCCTGGATAATATTTGGGGTGAAGCCATTTTATCTGCTTGTCATTTACAAAATAGAATTCCCTATAAGAAAACAGGTAAAACTCCTTATAAGTTATGGAAGGGCTATCCACCTAATTTGAAATATTTGAAAGTGTGGGGTTGCCTTGCCAAGTTATGTTGTCTGATCCTAAGAAAAGGAAAAATAGGATCTAAAACATCTGATTGTATGTTTATTTGGTATGTTGGAAGCAGTGCAGCATATAGATTTTTAGTAGTCAAAAGTGATGTACTTGAAAATAATACAATTGTTGAAACAAAAAAAGGCTAAATTTTTTGAAAATATTCTTCCTTTAAAATTTGAGAATATTTCTGATTCTCCTATTATTACTTTTGATAATATGTCGCATGTTCCAATTATTCAAAATAATTTTGAAAATGATGATTTAAGAAGAAGCAAAAGACCAAGGAAAGAAAAATCTTTTGGTAATAATTTTTATACTTATCTTGTGGATAATGATCCTTTAACATATCTGAAGCTATTTCTTCGTCTGATGCTTCATTTTGTAAAGAAGCTATTGATGTAGAATTAAATTCAATTTTACAAAACAAAACTTGGATTTTAGTTGATTTACCTCTGGGAGCTAAACCCATTGGTTGTAAATTGATTTTAAGAAGAAACTCAATCCGGATGGTTCATTGATAAATACAAAGCTAGACTTGTTGCAAAAAGTTTTACCCAAAAGCAAAATGTTGATTATTTTTGACACTTATGCTCCTGTAACTAGAATTTCCTCGATTCGTATTTTATTTGCCTTGGCTTCTATTCATAAACTTTTTATTCACTAAATGGATGTTAAAACTGCATTTTTAAATGGTGATTTGGAATAGGAGATTTACATGGAGCAACATGAGGGTTGTATAGTATCTGGCCAAGAAAACAACGTATGTAAATTGCAAAAATATTTGTATGGTATAAAGCAAGCACCTAAACAATGGCATGAAAAATTTGATCAAGTATTGATTAATGATGGTTTTTCATCAATTGAATTAGATAAATATGTTTATACAAAATGTGTAGATGGTACATCTGTTATTATTTTCCTTTATGTGGATGGCATGCTTATTTTTAGTTCTAGTCTTGATTTGGTACATAAAACCAAATTTTTCTTGTCTTCTAATTTTGAGATGAAAGACATGGGAGAAGCTAGTGTTATTTTAGGCATGAAAATTATAAGAGATGGCAATCGTTTGATGTTGACTCAAGAACATTATGTTGAAATAATTCTTAAAAAAATTAATAATTTTGATGTGGTACCTGTAAGCACTCCTTATGATGCTAGTAGTCAATTAAAAAAGAATAAGGGAGATGTTGTAGATCCAAATAAATATGCTCAAATTATTGGTAGCCTAATGCATTTGATGATTTTCACAAGACCTGATATTGCATATGCTGTGTGTAGATTGAGTAGATATACTCAAAACCCGAGTCATGATCCTTGGAATGCATTAGTAAGAGTAATGAAATATTTGAGAGGTACCATGAACTATGGTATTATATATAGTGGATTTTCCACTGTATTAGAAGGATACAGTGATGCTAACTGGATCTGATTTAGATGAGACAAAATCCACCAGTGGTTATGTGTTCACCCTCGTTGAGGGTGCTGTGGCATGAAAATCAGCTAAACAAACAATAATAGCTAGATCTACAATGGAATCTGAGTTTGTGGCATTGGAATTGGCTGGCAATGAGGCCGAGTGGTTAAAGAACCTTTTGGCAAGTATTCCACTAGGAATAAAACCGACACCTTCTGTGTCGATGCATTGTGATTGCCAATCTGCAATAGCCATTGCTAAAAATAAATCTTTTAATGGGAAGAGTAGACATATCCGATTGAGACATAATGTGATAAAGCAGCTGCTGAAAGATGGAATTATTTTCATAGCTTATGTGAAGTCAGAAGTGAATTTGGCCGATCCTCTAACTAAATCTTTGAGAAGAAAATTAATATCTGAAACATCGAAGGGGATGAGACTTTTGCCAATTTGAGTTATATCAACAATGATGGTAACCCAATCTATGTGATTGGAGATCCCATGAAGTAGGTTCATATGGGTAATAACAAGTCATTAGTTGATCAAATGTGCACTATTAAATTATGTCCCTTCCTATGGTGTGTATATATAGTGCAAGACTGCAAAGAATGGGAGGCTGAGTTATTAAAATCTTAATCTAATCCATAGCCTAATTTTAGGTGTTGTATTGCGCTGCAGAATACACTTGACGGATGGACCTATATGAGCGTGGAGCGGAGCCGCTCCTATGAAATTTATGGCAAAAAAATTTCTTGAGCACTCATGAAAACCAGGCGCGCGCATGGCCTATTAGCGCAAAATCGCGATAAACAACAAAGTGTGTGCGGGTATAATGTGATAGATAAAACACTAAACTTACAAAAGAATTCTTGGTTCATAGAAGTTTTGAGCTTCACCAATTTTTCTGTAAGTTTAATCTTATTTTATCTAGGTCTGGTTCATAATCCAAGAGACACCAGATTCGACGCATTATGCTCATTTGTGAAAACCCAGCAAATTTTATTTTATTTTATTATTATATTCTTTTTGAGCTATGTAGGGAATTATTGGAAAAAATTAATTTTAATATCTCAAAAAAAATTGTTTAAAATCATGTCTAGGTTCATTCTTTTAATATTAGATTAATGGATCTTTATTACACTAATTATTTTGAATATTCTTTTAATATTTGTTAAAACTAATTTGATAAGTTTGAATTCAATCTTTCACAAATGAAATCTGAAAATTGAACGACAATAACTTATATTAGATGCATCAATTATGTATAGCCTTAATGGCCTTACCGTTTTTTAGTCTTAATGGCTTTACCATTTCTTAGCCTTAATGGCCTTTTGTCTTTAACGTATTTGAAATTGAAAAAGCCTTTATGACTTTATGGATTTGAACGTTTTCTTACCAGATAATCTATCTTCTTTTAAACTATATATATACCTCTTTGTTTCATCTTGAAGAGTAAGTGAAAAACAAAGGAAAAACTATTTTACTATTGTGTTGGCTTATCTTTGTTAAACTTTGTTGTTTATGCTTCTAGTTTATACTAGAAGAGTTTGTTGATTTTTGGGGGATACGCGTAATAATATTGATCACAGTGTGGACGAATATCCTTAAAGACAGTGTCTTTGACACGTCTCAAGCTAAACCTTTTATTATCCTTAATCATCCATTTTTTCCAACAGATTTTGATCCAGAAACTAACAGATTATGGACCCTCTTAATGGAAAAAAAAAACAGTTCAGAGACAATGGAGAAAGACACCGACAACTAGACTTTTCCTTGTCCATTGTCTCTACACTGACTTTATTTCCCCTTAAGAGGTTCCATAGTCTGTTGGTTTTTGGTCAAGGTCCACTGTGGATCGTGGCTTATGTCTTTTGATTGGATCAAATCCCTCATATACGAGATGATTGTGCCACTTCCTTTGTATGGAACAAAGGCCTCTTGAGCAACATATTTATTGCTATCACCGATAACAAGGAGTTTCAGTTGTGGTGTGATTGTATCGACTGGCACTATATATTTGCGTGCTCCTTGTAAGCCACTGTGATAGGAATGTTGTAGTTATTGGAATCTAAGTAGTGTTTGGACAAAAACATGTGATAATATCAAAAGGTAGTATTTGAAAACCGAAAAAATATCTTCCACACCCATCAAGCATCGAATCATGATCTTCAAGATTTAAAAATCGAAAAAATACTTTTGGAGCTTTGAAGTTGTTATTATATCAACAAAACCTTTATAAAAAAAATCGTACCATATGAGAAAATGATGTGTCAAGGCAATGTTAAATTAGAATATTAACATATTTCTTCCTATTCTTACTGTCCACAACAGTATCTTTTCCTTTGGGACAAAGCTCGGCCACTTATTTGGACCCCAACTCCCCAATTTCACAAGCAAATGTCAAACTTAATGTATCTTGATCCATTATTTCTGGACCCATCTCCAGTATCTATTTGTAGCTATTATACAAATATGGATCTGCATCCCTATTGTCTCCCAATGAATACCCATTCCGCCAAATGCAAAATAAACACATGATCAAACACACAATATCATTTGAATTTTATGCATTAACGCCTAATATTGTTTATAGTTGTCGTCTTAGATTTTGTTTCCTTTATTGTTTTAATAAATCAGATGCTAAATGCCTTTTTTAAGTTACATATATGATATAGTTACTATCTAACAAGTAAATTTTACTTCCTTAATTGGTCCATCCAATTTCTTCCAACAAATAATCACGATTCCTTAAATTATTCAATCTTTGTTGAAATTAATTACTGTAACTATTTGTTTAATTAATTTCCTCTGACACTTTCTAATTCAAATTGAGATTATAAAAACGAAGCTGATGAAGATGAGGTTGGGTTGATCAAACCAGTCGCAGCGATAAGTAAGGCCAAACCTTTTTCTTACATACTGATAAGGAGGGTCAACCTTATGCTACATACTATCATGTTTTTTTTATTTATTTATTATTGTTGCTACTCTTTCAGTTTTTTTAGTTTGACAAAATTATCTGTATGCAGGGTTAGATAGAACTCTATCAATTTATTGAATATTAAAAAGTATACACTTTTAGCGTAAGGGGGAGGACATGGGATCTTACCTCCAATTTTCCTATATTGAATAATTAAGTTTTTGTTTAAAAGTTGTATTCATCCTTTTATATTTCTCTTTTTCTTTTAACTCTAAGTGGTCATGACATTGGTCTTTCAATTTAATATACTGATGGATCGATGTTATAGTAGTTTTATCCCAAAGTACCCTTTCTGAAGTTTTACTTTGGTATTTCATGACTTGCGAAGATGAGTCTCTTAGTTTTTGAAATAATCGGGTGAGTTTCATATCAGATTTAGTGAAACTGGAATTTTTAAGTTATTAAATAAAGAAGTTTAACCAAAGTCAACATCGAGGGTAAATGGGTATGTATCAAAGTTTCGTCGAGTCAATTAGGTCTAGAATAGTCAACTTCTTCATTAAGAATCTCGTTAATCTAAGGATATGGAGTTGACTACAGCCAACATCGGGTTAAGACGACCTTTTTTGGATGTTTTGAGTGCGCGAGCAGGTTCATAGCGTCTTTTATGATTGTATATCATATTTTGTTTGTGTCCTGTGTTTTTTTGGATGAGTTTTGAGGGTCAGATCCTTAACTTCAGTTGTTGATGGTGTTTTCGCACATGCAAGCATTGGCCCGCACTTGCAGGGTTGATGTCTCAACCCTATTTACAAAGCCTTGAATGCACCAACTCTCACCAAGTTGGTAAGCCATCCACAACCTATTTAGAACAATTCAATAAGAATTAATGAGGAAAACTAATCATACAAATCATTTTTAACGACTTAATAAGTATAATAATCATAAGGACTTAAAGAAAATTTTACAACCCCAAAATCTGGTGTTACTAGTACAAGAACTGACTAAAAGGAAGTACAAGTCTACTATTGATGTGTGATTATAATTTCATAGTTTCATACATTATGTGCCTTGTATTTTACAAGCTTTAATGATAAATTACACTTTATTTGCACGTAATAGAGTCTACTTTATGTGTGGGTGAATTGGAGATGAAAGTAGAACAAAAGGGTTACTTAAACGTTGAAAGTGTGCTCGAGAACAGTGAAAAGGAGAAAGTTGGTGAAGCTAGGCCTAAAGCAGGCGTTAGCCTAGCGATGCCAGGCTTGTATGTAGGCGTTAGACCTGGCGAGGCAAGGTAAGGCAAAGGCCAAGCAGAGCCAGGCGTTATGCTTGCGACGCCAGGCTTGGGTCCATGTTTACCAGGCGTTAGGCGGGCGACGCCAGGCCTGGGGCGAGATCTATTCCGAGTTTTAAAGATTTATTTCATTTCCTGGTTTGAGTGGGACATGACCTACACGTTTAGGTATTTTTCTATACATATAAATAGACCTAATGACGCCACTTTTGAAGGAGGATAGACACGATAAACATTCAGAAGCAAATAGATCTCAGTTATCTTCATCTTTTTTCTAGTATTTTCTATTATTCAACATTTCTGAAAATATTTGCTATTATCATGAGTGGCTACAAACCCATTGTTCTGGGGATTGTGATTTAGCCATGAATATTGTTGTTTAACGTTAGCTTAACCTTGATTAATTCACTAATATATGGTTGTTTCTTCAATTCTGTGATTAATTGCTTAATTGTCTGGCCGACAGTTAGGTTCTATTTACTATCTATGCTACGTTTTGGAAAGCTGTGTATATATTAGAGAAGAATTGAAGAGAGTGTGATCTTAACTCTTGGGGAAGAGGGGAGGATTTATGGTTAGGATAGGAATATACCTAGTCACCGTGCTTAGTTAAATATCGTAATCTTAATGCGTTCTTAATTTATTGATTTCATAGGAATATAGGTGTTAAGCTATTTTTAATAGGCGAGTAGTAATTCGGGAGAAGGTTATTAGAGCAATTATCGATTAATTAGCAACCATGAGTGAATTTTATGAAAGGGAGAGTTGACTAGAACACAATATGAATGGTGAATCGATCACAACCCTGGAATACTTGTCTCTATTGAATACAAAAAAATCAACTTGTTACTTGATAATTTAGTTATTACTTAGTATAATCATATTCTTGACCTTGGTTATGGCTTGACTGAATAACAATTTTAGTAATTTTAGTGGTTAGTTGATACAAGTTTCTGTGGGTTCGACACTCGACTTATTATTTTATTACTTGTACGACCACGTGTACTAGCGTGTGCGTTTGGGAGCAACAAGTTTTTGGCGCCGTTGCCGGGGACTTGAATATTGACTAATTTCTAGTTTTTGCTTTAATTGTTCTTTTCGTCTAGTATGACGTTACTTGATTGTTTCTCGATTCTCTTGAACTTTTATTGAATGCATAGGGTCAGAATCCAGGACAGACTCAACGACTTTGACCCCAAACCTGAGAGAACATTTCGTAGCAGGTTGAGGGAAGCAAAAGTACAAATAATCTTCAGGAACTCTTTCAATTTCCTGTGAACATGGGAGAGGAGCAACACATTGCTATTTATGAGGTAGCGATGTCCAGCATTGCTAATGTCACCTCCAGCATCGTGAAGCCCAGAATCACTGGGCACTTTGAGCTGAAACAGAGCATGATCCAGTTACTTCATGAAAATGGGCAGTTTATGGGTCTTTTATACGAGGATCCACAACAACATATTTTGAAATTCTTGGAGATTAGTGATACCTATATTACTAACGGGGTCACTCCAAACTATGTGAGGCTCACACTTTTTCCATTCTCTCTGTTGGGCGAAGTAAAGAGATGGATGAAGGAAGAACCAAACTAATTCTATTACCTCATGGAATGATTTGGCAAGGAAATTTCTCGCAAGGTTCTTCCCTTCAGGAAAAACTGCAAAGATCAGAAGTGAGATAGTTGCCTTCAAATAGAAAGCAGGAGAGTCTTTATATTCAGCTTGGGATAGGTTCAAGGGGCCACTCAGAGACTGTCCTCATCACAATTAGACAAACAAAGTGTTAGCTCATACTTTCATAGAAGGGCTCCATCCCCAAACAAAAATTATGGTACATGCTGCAGCTGGAGGTCAAGTTTTGGAGAAAATCTTTGACGAGATATATGCATTGTTGAACAAATTCTCCAAAAGCAATCTGGATTGGCAAGGAGAAAGGGGCAGAAACACGGTACAAAAATTTACAGGGGTTCTCAAGTTAGACGTCGTCTCGGCATTATCAACACAGATTTCTACACTGACCAACCAAGTCAACTAGATGACCATAGTTATTAACAAGTAACAACCTCAACCAGTACAACAGGTCCAGGTGTTTTGTGAAGTATGTGGAGAGGGTCACACGAGAGACTTATGTCCAGTTAATCCATAGTCTGTCTACTTTGTGGGTAATGCAAATATGCGCCATATAAACCAATATGGGAACACTTATAATCCCAACTGTAGGAACCACCCAAACTTCTCTTGGGGTGAAAACCAAGTTACTCAGAATCAATACCGACCTCAAGCACCTCAAAAATAATATAGACCGCCTCAGGCTGAACAACAAGCGAGTCCAACAAGTCACTTTGAGGAAATGATGAAAAAATTGATGGCTGATCAACAAGAACAAGCCGCGGCAATGAGAAATTTGGAGCGCCAATTGGGATAACTTGCTAGTGCCCAAAATACCAGACCAGTTGGAGCTCTTCCAAGTGACACTGAAGCCAATCCTAAGGCATCCATTAATGTCCTGTCCTTTTTGGAATGGGTAGAAGAAGTCCAATCGAAAAAGAGAAAACATTTGACTTTTAATGATAGGCCAGCCACTATAGAGTCAACATCAGACAAATCAAAGGAATAAGAGAAGCCAGCTGAAAAAGCGGTGGCGGAGCGACCCCCACCATTGGTTGCAAGGCCACCCCCTCCATTTCCTCAACGATTTTAGAAAGTAAGGATAATGCCGCGTATAAAAAGTTTCTTGATATTTTGAAGCAGGTGAAAATTAGCATTCCATTGGTAGACATCTTGCAAGAAGTGCCCAAATATGCTAAATACATCAAGGACATAGTGGCAAATAAAAGGAGATTGACTGAATTCGAGACTGTGGCACTCACTGAGGAATGTAGTTCAAGAATTCAAAGAAAGCTATCTCAAAAATTAAAGGATCCGGGCAGTTTCACTATCCAAATATCGATTGGTAAGCATGCAGTCGGGCGAGCTTTATGTGATCTTGGAGCGAGCATCAATTTGATGCCGCTATCTGTGTTCAGACAGTTGGGGTTGGGTGAGCCACGCCCAACAACGATAATCTTACACTTGTCTGATCGCTCCCTTGATCATCCTGTAGGAGTTATTGGAGATGTGTTAGTTCAAGTGGGGTTTCATATTCCCTACTGATTTCATTATCTTGAACTACGAGCCTGATCAGGAAGTCCCATTTATTTTGGGGCGTCCATTCTTAGAATGGTCTGAGCTATTATTGATGTTTGCGAATGAAAGATGACGATTAGAATAGGTGATCGAGTGGAGGTATTCAATGTATATAAGGCATTCAGATTACTAGCCCACTATGAAGAGCTATCCATGATTTTTGTGGTGGAAATTGATGCTACATCATTAGTACCTTGTATGAGCCCTATTGATCCTCTTGAACGAGTTTTGATTGGGGATGAAGAAGACAGTGAAGATGAAACAAGGGGAGAAATTGAGCAAGTACTTGATTTGTCGTGTAATTATGTCCATGGGTTAGGAAAATTTGAGGAGCTGGAGCCTATCACTCTGACCCCTCCTAAGCCATCTATTGAAGAAGCTATAAGGCTAGAACTTTAGCCCTTTCCAGCGCATCTGCGCTATGCTTATTTGGGAAAATCTGAGACATTGCCCATGATTATCTCATCCAGCCTGACTAACACACAAGAAGAGAAATTTCTCAGAGTACTTCGCGAGCATAAAAAGTCTATTGGGCGGACAATTGCGGATATCAAAGGAATTAGTCCATCATTTTGCATGCATAAAATCTTCTTAGAAGATGGAGACTGCCTAATGTTGAACATCAAAGGAGGTTAAATCCCATTATGAAAGAGGTCGTGAAGAAGTAAGTAATCAAATTGCTAGATGCAGGTATCATCTTTTCTATTTCTGACAGCAACTGGGTAAGCCCAGTTCAATGTGTGCCCAAAAAATGGGGCATGCCTGTGATTGAGAATGAGAAAATGAGCTAATTTCTACTCGCACTGTGAAGAGGTAGAGAGTCTGCATTGGTTATAGAAGGAGGCTCAACAAAGAAACCCGTAAGGACCACTTTCCACGTCCATTCATTGACCAAATGTTGGACACATTAGCCAGACATGAATATTATTGCTTTCTTGATGGTTATTCGGGATACAATCAAATTGTCATATTCCCAGAGGATTAGGAGAAGACCACGTTTACGTGTCCTTATGGCACTTTCTCCTTCAAGAGAATGCGGTTTGGTCTTTGTAATGCATCGGCCACTTTCCCAGAGATGCATGATGGCTATTTTAACCGATATGGTGGAAAAATTTATGGAAGTTTCCATGGATGATTTTCAGTCTTTGGGTCATCTTATGATGATTGCTTGAATAATTCGAGCATGGTTTTATCCCGTTGTGAAGAAATAAATTTTTTTTAGAAGGCATCGTTTTGGGTCACAGAGTGTCTAGGAGTGGCATTGAAGTTGATAAGGCAAAGGTGGGGGCAGTTGAAAAATTACCTTCACCTACTTCTGGGAAGGGTGTCTAGAGTTTCTTAGGACACGCGTGATTCTATTGGTGCTTTATTAAGGATTTCTCTAAAATTGCTACTACTTTCTGCAGGTTTCTTGAAAAAGATGTAAAGTTCAATTTTGATGAAGCATGCCTGAAGGCATTTGAAGAACTCAAAAAGAAATTGGTAGGCGCTCCCATTATTGTGGCACAGGATTGGTCCCTACCATTTGAACTTATGTGTGATGCAACTGACCATGCTATTGGGGCAATACTAGGCCATAGGAAAGACAAAGTGTTTTATTCCATCTACTAAACGAGTAAGAACATTGATGATGCACAACTAAATTACACCACCAGTGAAAAGGAATTGTTAGCCGTTGTGTGGGCCTTTGAGAAATTTGGGGAATACTTAGTGGGAACAAAAGTCATAGTCCATACGACCATGCAGCAATCAGGTATGTATTTATAAAGACTATTTTCTGGGGAGCTATAATCGAGATGGTCAGGCTCATTTGAGGTAGTGAAAGTCACTCCTTATGGTGCAATTGAGTTGCGAGCTTTACACGGTGAAAGAAACTTTATGGTGAATGGACACATAATCAAGCACTATTGGAGAGGAATAACTAATCGTGAGAAGACCAAGGTTGTACTCGCTGATGAGTAAGTGATACTTTGGGTCGTGCCGCGACATTAAATCAGGCGCTTGTTGGTAGGCAACCCATCTTTACTGTTTTCCTTTATTTTTATTGTTTTTGTTTTCTTATTATTGTTTTAATATTTGTTTTTGTCTTTTAGGATTATAAACATAGGAGTCAAAGTCATTGGAAGAGGGCAACAACGAGTTAGATGGTGAGAACTAAGTGTGGGGTTCCACACAAAGGACTATGCCTGCGGGAAGTCTGAGTACCCGTGAGCCGCTATTTCTTCGGCCTTTGGCTTTTCATAGTGTTTCTTGTCCACCCTTTTTATTATTTTTCTCTATTTGTGCGTTGGGGACACTGCACTCTTTTATGTGTGGGGTGGGAGAATTCCTTATATGACTAGTAGGATGTAGAAAAAGTTTTAACTTCTTATTTTTGTTTTCGTAGTTGTGTAGTATTTTAGTTATTAAAAGAAAGGTAGAAAAATTAGATTTTTCCCTACGATGGATCTCCTAGACAGTTTTCTTGAGGGATTTAAGTCTAAATAAAAAGGAAAAAAAATATTTTCTTTGTAGGTAGTGTAGTAATTCCCCCTTGGTTTTTTCTTTGTGCCACGATTCCTTTTCAAGAGTTTTGTTTGAACCGGGTGTAGGTAGTTTTTTTTTTAGGAGAGGATCCATTATGATGTGAATTGAATGGAAGCAATATCTCTTGACTTTGTTATGCCTTGAGAATAGTGAGTACTTTTGTTGTGACGCTTAGACTCAGTTTTTGACTCTTGTATAAGTACCTTAAATTGTATAATCTTAAATTTTCTTAACTGCTTTGACTAGAGTGTCTTGATGAGTCCAATCCTGAGTGAGTTATGTGCCATGTGTGCGTGAGGTTTTTATGTCATTCTGTGCATTGTATTTGATGTCTAGAACTTGCGCCGTATGTTTACAAAGCGAAATAGTAGTTTTGTTCAGTCTTGGAGGTGATATAGGCGTTTCTTTGTTTAGCCAAATAGATATATTTTACCTGCCTAATTGTTATGTATCCTAGTTAACCCATTGAGCCTGTAATCCAGTTTCCTTGACGACCACATTACAAGCGTTACCCATTTGTTTGAATTAACCATTTATTTGAACATTTTCAACTATCATGAGCGCTTTAATTGTTATAAACATTGTAAAAGTTAAAGTGTGGGGTGGTTGGTTTGGCTTTTGAGTGGAACTAATGAAATAAGAAGAAAGGTGCACTGTTTTGAAAAAAAGTAAGAGCCAATTGAATTGAAAAAGAAGAAAAGAAAAAAAATAGTTGTATTGATGTGAAAAGTATTCCATGATACTGGTGACTCTTGCTGTAATTGTGCTTAAAGAAGTATGGAGTTAATGTACATTGATGTGAAGGTGGAGTTTTGGTTTGACATAAGTATGGGGTTTGAATGTTAAAGTATATGTATTAAAGTGCTTAGGGAGGTGTAGTCACTCATATCCAAATGTATCATACCCGACCCGCAGCCTACATTACAACCAATGAAAGTCCTACTTGATCCTAGACTGAATAAGCTCAATTAGTAGAGTAGTACACTACGGGCAAGACTATGATGCATCTCTTGTAGCATATGAATGTTATTTTGAGAGTGAGTGAACTCTTTCTATCTTGAGTTCCTAATTGTTCTGAAATTTTGTTGTGTGTGGAATACTCTCTTTTGTTGCGCGAGGGCACTTGATTCATGAAGGAAAGGTAATGTCATTGACCTCTATGTTAGAGTAAGTGAGTGAATTTTGAAATAATGCATGGTACTTGTGAGTCAAATCTTGAGGTGAAGATGTTACACCCTTGCGCTTAGTCTATTTTAAAGATTCTTGGTGTGATGAGTTAGGAGGATTGTTTAAAAAGGTTGTGTCTATAAGTGTAGTTTGATTGCTCGAGGACAAGCAATGTTTAAGTGTGGAGTATTGATGTGTGGCTATAATTTTATAGTTTCGTAAATTATGTTCCTTGTATTTTACATGCTTTAATGATAAATTACACTTTATTTGCGCGTAATGGAGTCTATTTTATGTGTAGGTGATTTGGAGATGAAAGTAGAGCAAAAGGGATACTTAAACGTTGAAAGTGTGCTCAAGAACAGTGAAAAGGAGAAAGCTGGCGAAGCTAGGCCTAAAGCAGGCATTAGCCTGGCGACGCTAGGCTTGTATCTAGGCGTTAGACCTGGAGAGGCAACGCAAAGGCCAAGCAGAACCAGGCATTAGGCTTGCGACGACAGGAGTGGCCCATGTTTACCAGGCGTTTGGCGGGCGACGCCAGACTTGGGGCGAGATCCATTCAGAGTTTTGAAGATTTATTTTGTCTCCTGGTTTGACTGGGAATTTACCTACACATTTTGGTCTTTTCCTACACATATAAATAGACCTAATGACGCCCCTTTTGAAGGAGGATAGACACGAGAATCATTCGGAAGCGAAGAGATCTCAGTTTTCTTCATCTTTTTCTAGTATTTTCAATTATTTAACATTTATGAAATTGTTTGCTATTCTTAAGAGTGGCTAAAAACCGATTGTTCTAGGGTTGTGATTTAGCCATTAATATTGTTGTTTAACATTAGCATAAACTTGATTACACTTCACTAATACATGGTTATTTCTTCAATTCTATGATTAAATGCTTAATTGTCTGGCCAGCAGATAGGTTCTATTTACTATCTATGCTATGCTTGGGAAAGCCGTGTATAGATTAGAGGAGAATTGAAGAGATCGCGATCTTGACTCTAGGGGGGGGGGGGATCTGTAGTTAGGATAAGAATATACCTAGTCACCGAGCTTAATTAAGTATCGTAATCTTAATGCATTCTTAATAGATTGATTTCATAGGAATATATGTGTTAATCTATTTTGAATAGATGAGTAGTACTTCGGGACAAGGCTATGAGAGTAATTATCGATTAATTAGCAACCATGAGTGAATTGTATAAAAGAGAGAGTTGACTAGAACACAATATGAACGGTGAATCGATCACAACCCTGGAATACTTGTCTTTACTGAATACACAAAAACCAACTTGTTACTCAATAATTTAGTTATTACTTAGAATTATAGCTTAGTATAATCATATTCTTGAACTTGATTTTGGCTTGACTGAATAAATATTTTAGTAATTTTAGTTGGTAGTTGATAAAATTCTCTGTGGGTTCGACACTCGACTTATCATTTTATTACTTGTACGATGACGTATACTTGTATGTGCATTTGGGAGCAACAACGATTCAACCCGAACTGTTTAGGAAAGGAAAATATAGAAATTAAAGGATAGAGGGAAAATTCGGTGTTACAAATCATTATGTAGCTCACCCTGAACTCTCTGGATGGCCTCCTCAATGATCATCTTAGTATCAATATTCACTCACGTCGGAATAGAATCTGCAAGGAGCAGCAAGTGTAGAGTTAGTAGAGAAATCAACGTGTACTCAACAGCACCTTCGACCGACTCTAACTAAAATGGAGTCGAGGATTGGTCGTCGACTACTACTTCTACAATTAACGTTGTTAGTACATAATAACGACAACCATAATAATCACAGGTTACAAGCTCAAGTAAGATGCCTCTAAATCCGCAAATCCTTCTAAGTAGCCAAATAAGCATGTAGGTACAACTCAAGCAACAGATTAAGCAAGTCACTCAAATAAGGAATGCATGTGTAATGACACGGCCGGTCGTTCCGAGTGATTTACCCCCTTTCCCTTATTTCTGCATTTGTTGTATATTGCTAGCCTGTTTTTGTTGTGTTGGGTCAGTTGCTTTGGGTCCGGAGTGGTTATGGTAAGAATCGAGGCATTTAGTCTCTTAAAGTAGCCTAATAGTTGAGAAAGTCAACTGAGAGTTGACTTGTTGGTAAACGACCTCGGAATGCGGATTTTATGGCTCGGATAGTTTCATTAGGTGATTTGGGACTTAGGAGTGTGTTTAGAATATTGTTATGATGCCCGGTGTAGAATTAGGCTTGAATTGGCGAAAGATAGTTTTTTGCGATTTTCGATCGGTAGTGGAAAATAGGATATCGGAATCGGAATGGAATTCCGAAAGTTGGAGCAGGTTCATAATGTCATTTTGGATATGTCTGCAAAATTTCAGGTCAATCGGAGGTGTTGTGGTTGGTTTCGGCATAGTTGGCAAAATTTTGAAGTTTCAAAGTTCATAGGCTTGAATTTGATATGATTTTGGTATTGTTGCGTTGTTTTTGGTGTTTCGAAGGCTCGACCAAGTTTTAATGATGTTATGGGATATGTGGTATGTTTGGTTGAGGTCCCGATGGCCTCGGGTGTGTTTCAGGTGGTTAACAGACCAACTCTTGGCTTGAAAACTTGGCAGATTTCTACTGGTGTGAGGTTCTGGTTTCCTTCTACGCGATCACGGGAGGATGTTTGCGATCGCGTAGAGTACAGTGAGGTAGGAATTTTGTTCTATGCGATCGCGTGGTTAGGATTGCAATCGCATAGGTTGGTTAGGATAGGCAGTGCGATTGCGTGGGAATTTCTGTGATCGCGTAGAGTATTTTGAGGCGCGTGTGGGGGGTGGAGAATTGTTCTATGCGATCGCGTGTTTTGGTCTGCGATCGCATTTGTTGTTTGGTCTGTGCATAGCGATCGTGTGACAATGTTCGCGACAGCAGTGAAGAAAATATAATGGCTGGGCAGAATGTTTTAAAAGGCCTGTTGTGCGAGATTTGCTCATATTTCCTCTATTGTTGACGAAGTTGGGAGCACTTTTGAGGGGATTGAAGAGGGAATTGAAGGGAATCACTTGGAGGTAAGGTTTTTAACTTCATAACTCGTGTATATGTCGATTCCTAAGTGATTAAACCATAGAAATTGCTAGAATTGAACCCAAATTGGGGAAGAAGGGTGTATGGGAAAAATTGGTTTCTCTTTTGAGGATTTGAGTGGGCAATTGTGGTCTGATTTTAGCGTTCTTGGTATGTATGGAATCATGGGAGGACGAGGATTCAAATGATGTAAAAATTATCGAATTCCAAGATGTGGGCCCGGGGCTCGGGTTTGGCCGAATTTCGAGATTCTTGTATAATTTGATAGTTTTCGATTGGGTTGAGTTCCTTTGATATATATTGATGATGTTAAACTGGTTTTGGCTAGACTCGGAGCAATCGGGAGCCAATATGAGGGGCAAGAGCATTGCGGACTAGTGTTGTGACCCGGTAGAGGTAAGTAATGGTTATAAATCTTGTCCTGAGGGTATGGAACCCCGGACTACATATTTTCTCACTGATTTTGGAATGGCGCACATGTCGGATGACTAGTATGTGGCGCGTACTGATTTTTAGATTGGACTACGTCCTCTCCGCGGCAACTAATGAGTTGCATGTTCACTCAAAATCTTATGTTAAATAGATTTGTGAAATATTTGGGCTATACGACGTGTTTGGGGCCTCGTGCCGATCTGTTTAGACCCCTTGGGGGCTTTTTACTATTGTTTTTCCTCACTATTTGTTGATGATTTCACTCAGCCTCATTGTGCATACTGATGTTTTTGAAACTCAGCCTGATTTACACCATTTTGAGATTTAACATGTTGTTTTGGGTCGAGTACCCTGTTATATTGATTCGCCCGAGGGGAGTTTTGAGTGGTTCTTCTAAGTGAGGCCGAGGGCCTGATTGTGAGGTGCTGCGTGATGGTGAGGTGCTGAGTGATATTAGCGCTTGGGATGAAGGAGCCCCTCTGGAGTCTGTACACACCACACCCTCATTGAGCGCATAGAGTGCCGAGTGCCGAGTGTCGAGTGATTGGGAGACATGAGTGACTGTGAGGTGCTAAGCGACTGTGAGGTGCTGAGGGACTGATTACGAGTGATGTTGAGGTATGCCCGAGGGGCTGATTATGAGTGACTGTGAGGCATGCCCGAGGGGCTGATTATGATACATGTTTTGCCCGAGGGGCTACTTATGATCTTACTACTTTCACTCTGAGCTTATTAAGTATGTTTTGCACGAGAGGCCTCTATATGATTCATTTAATTTTCATACTAAATCTTTCGATTTGAAGTTGTTGAAAATATACATTCTTCAAAGGGTTTTTCTTAAGTTGGTTTTAAGGCATGATGATTTCATATATCTATGTTATACTATTGGAAAGTAAGGTTGTGTATATTGTGATCTGATGGCATTGGGTTTATGTGTTTCCTTGCCGCTTAGACTTGATTTATTTTCATTACTACTGAGTTGGCGTACTCACATTACTCCCTTCACCTCTGTGTGCAGATTCAGGTGCAGATATCAAGCATTAGCCATTTATTCCGCGCGGAGCCAGATTCGCGGGATATAGAGGTAGATGTTCAGCGTCCGCATCAGCTCTGTTTTTCCCTTCTTGTTGTATCTAGCTTTCATTCGGAGATTTTGTATTATGATAGTATATTTGGCTTATTCTTCTAGATGCTCATGACTTGTTGGCTCCGGGTTTAGGGGTTGGTGGCACTGTTTATTGGCCTACATTATTTAGTAAAGTCTATATATTTATGAAATGCTTGGATTTTGAAAGAAAATGTGAACATGTGGTTATTGGCTAGCCTAGTTCCACGATAAGCGCCATCACGGCCGGTTTAAGATTTGGGGTTGTGACACAATGAGATGGTATGTTTTTCAAAATGCTATACAATGCAATGCAAGACCTTTCCATGTTCAAATACTATGAATCGTGATCCATGGGGGACTCACGAGATCCATATACCACCCAAAAAAAATTTCCTATATGGTTCTTATCCTCTTTAGGTTTCCAATAATCATTCTCAGCCCGCAGGTCACTCAGCCGATCTAGCTCATATCGTCAACATCACTCCTTCCAAAACTATTTCCCCTGGAACATTACACATGTATCCTCAAATGACATGAAATACTACATAAATCATGAATATGAAATGCACAACAATAAGCAATGAAGTTAAGAAATAATGACGATATCTTTAGGTCTTTTCACTTTTAAACGAGTATTTGGCAGTGATGAGAACACATTATTGCAAATGAGACAGGTAATAAGCATAGAAGGAATAAATAAGGGAACTCACATCCCAATCATAAATACAAATAAATCTATGATATCAGCTAATGTCCAAAGCATGGCATTCAGACCGAATCATACAATGGAAATTGCACAAATACCCATATTACGGTACGGGTACCCGATAAGAGTGTTCGTCACCTCACAAGTATCGGGAACCCCCAAATTACCCCTTTACTCCCTTTTATTTAGTTCATTATAAACCAACCATGACGCTTTAACAAGGTCAAGAAGGTCTCAACTTGCTTGAATTAAAATCTGACGGTCATAACAAAGCCTTGTCATTTTGTAGAGCCTTCGAACAATACCAATCTATTCAAATATGTATTATACGGTAGAACACGAGGCCGTAGACACCCATCATGCTACATACAAGTTTTGGACACACAAAGTAAACCAAAATAGGATTCCGAGCCCGAAAGGTAAAACGGTATAACTTAATTTACCCATGACTTAAGGAGTCTAAGTATTAAAGATAAACTAAATTGAATATTAAATCGATGATTGATGGAAGAAATTATTCTTTTTTAACTTAGAGTTCATAAACTCCAATATCCCCATCCTATATCATGTTTTCTTGCATGAAATTCATAAAGAATTGATGATATAATGGTAATAGTAGAAATATAAACTTACCTACTCGACTAATCTTGGAAATCCCCTCAAAAGTCTCCTTAATCTGAGGTCTCAAGCTCAAAATATGTTATGAATAGTTTAAAAACAAAATGGGACATTATATTAGGTTCTGTCCAGTGATTTCTGCATCTGCGGTTTAATCCTCAAATCTGTGGGCCTGCTTCTACGGCCCAAGCTGCGCATATGTGAGGTCCACTTACTTGACCCAAAAACTGCAGGCGTGGCTCTATTCTCGGCAAAGCGCCCTCGCCGATGTGGCCTCCATTCCTAGGAGTTAGTTTAGCCCACGTAGACAAAACACCGCACCTGCAGCCCACCTTGTGCAGGTACAACCCAAATCTCACAGAAGCGAGACATCAGAAATCCAGAAAAATCTACCAACACCCAAACTTTGATCCAACAACCTAAACTCATCCGAGACCTCCTGGACACAAACCGACTATGCATACTAGACCAAAAACATGCAACAAACTTGATAACACACTCAAAACGATCACACGGGGTCTCCTTGACCCAATGTTGACCGAGATCAACTTCAATCTCCCATAAAACTAGATTTCCAACAAAAGGTCCAAAATTCCCCGACTTCCTCGGGATCGAACCAACTACTCAACAAAATCATAATCAAAATTTCAGACCTAATAGAATGGGAAAAAAATTCTGAAAAGACTCAATTGCCTCCAATGTTGACTTTGGTCAACCCATTCCTTAAGGATTCTCAGAAAATCCTTGTTCCTACTCAAAACTCACCAAAATGCCTAGGTAATCGCAACACCCATCCCCACATATGAAAATTAACATAAAGAAGCTAGGGGAAGGTCCAGTTGGGGGTAAAATAGGTGAAATAAACCTAATGGGTCATTACATCATCTACCACTTAAACACATGTTCATCTTCGAACATAAAAGAGAACGGAAATACCTGAACCGCCGAAAAGCTAGGGATATCTCCTCCATATGTCCGACTCTGTCTCTAAGTAGCCTCCTGAACCAGACGATGCCTCCATTGTACCTTTACCGAAGTAGTGTCCTTGGACCTCAACTTCATGATCTGTCTATGTTCTTTCCAGAATGTCAATTTCTAATCCAACAACACCAAATTCCTCTTAACCACATGAGATCCAGCCAAATCATACATCTTGACCATAGAAATATGAAACACGGGGTGAACACCTGACAAACTAAAAAGAAAAGACAACTCAGAGGCTACCTCACCAATCACTAAACAATTTCAAACAAACCAATGTACCTAGGTCTTAACCTGCCCTTCATCCCAAACCTCATCACACTCTTCATGGGTGAAACCATTAACAAAACGTGTTCACCAACCATGAACTCCAAGTCACGAACCTTCCGGTCCACATAACTCGTTTGCCAACTCTGAGATGTGAGAAGTCCCTCCTGAATCAATTTGACCTTGTCCAAAGAATCCCCTAACAAGTCTGTACCCCAAGGCCCAACCTCAAATGTCTCAAACCAACCAACTGGAGAAAGGCTACTATTACCATACAATGCCTCAAAAGGTTCCATCTTAATGCTCGAATGGTAACTATTGTTGTAAGAAAACTCCGCCAATGGCAAGAACTGATCCTAATGACCACCAAAATCAATCAGGCCCACCACATATCCTCAAGTATATGTATAGTATGCTCGAACTAACCATTATTATAAGAGTGTAATATTATACTAAGCTCAACTCGAGTACCTAATTGTGTCTCCATAGATCACTTGAAATGAGATGTAAACTAAGTGTCCCGATCTGCAATGATAGAAATAGGCACCCTATGCAGACGAAGTATCTATCTAATGTAGATTCTGGCTAACTTCTCTTAATTGTAAGTAGTCTGAATCGGTACAGAATGAGCCAACTTAGTCAAATGATCCAGAATGACCCAAATGGAATCAAACATCCCTAAAGTCCGTGGTAATCCTGCCATAAAGTCCATAGTGATTCTTCCTATTTTCACTCAGGTATAGGCATCCTCCGAGTAATTCCACCTGACTTTTGGTGCTCGTACTTCACTTCTTGGCAATTCAAACACCTATACACAAAATCGACAATGTCCCTCTTCATACTGACCCAGTAATAATGTTGTTTCAAATGTTGATACATTTTTGTAGCTCCCGTATGAGTAGAATATATCGAAATATGAACCTTCACCATGATCAATCTAGCCAAATCTCCCACATAGGGCACATATATGACCCTTGATCCTCAAAACCCCATCATCATTAAGAATTCCTCTCTTGCCTTTCCCTTCAACACCTTGTCCTGAATCTTACGCAACATTGCTTGGCTCGAAACTACCCGAGTAAAGAAGAATGTGCTTAAATACAAGCTAGAACCTTTACAGGCTCAGAAATATCAAGTCTCACCATACTATTTGTGAAGGACTAGACATCCATAGCCAAATGTCTCTTCCCTACTTGTAACAATGCTAGGCTACCCATACTCACCGCCTTCCGACTCAAGGCATAATCACTATAATGGTGTCACATCCCAAATTGCGAGTCGTGATGGCACCTACACCATCCCTCTGAGTAAGCGAACCACTTTCGTCAAAAAATGTAGAACAAGTTATATAAGCGGAAAAATGATGTTTCAAGGAAATTTTATATTAGGATATTAACATACTTCTTACTATTATTACTGCCCACAACAATATCTTTCTCTTTGGGACCAAGCTAGCCCTCTTATTTGGAACCCAACTCCCCAACTTCACAAACAAATGTCAAACTTAATGTATCTTGATCCATTATTCCTAGACCCATCTCCAATATCTGTTTGTAGCTATTGTAAAAATTTGGATCTGCATCCCTATTTTCTCCCAATGAATATTCCTTCCAATAATTGCAAAACAATTGGCAAAGGATGGAACGATACAATAATCGCAGATTAAATCTTCGTTATTTCAAAATTAGAGACTTGGTTCTACGAAAGATAACTCATAATACCCAGGAAGTCAATGCTGAAAAGTTGGGACCAACTTGGGAAGGATTTTATCGAATTTCCGCTATAAAAGGTAAAAGGGTCATATCAACTAGAAAATCAATATGGAGTGAAATTACCAAGTAATTGGAAGGTGGATCACCTCAAAAGATATTATTGTTGAAGATCCTAGATGATAATAAAAGTATGTGCTGCACTCTTTTTCCCTTTGTCCAGTTTTTGTCCTAATTGAGTTTTTTGGAAAGGTTTTTAATGAATCAGTAACATAAAGCATACTCCGAAGAGGGATCATTGACAACAACAAGAACTCCAGTGTTTGAATTCTCATACTTTACATTCGAATACGGGGGGAGGGGGCTGTTGTATATTAGGGCACTAAAAGTGTCAATGAAACCGGGGACTGCTGGAACTAGAAGCTGTATCTTGAACTTAAAATTTTAAAAGTTCAGTTTTTTTGAAAGACATCAAATCAGGATAGGGGACTGAATGATCAGCCTTGTAGAAATAAGATTACAAGTTAGCCACATGTATTGGAATTTTACTTAAGAGAATGTAAATTTTTTGCTCATGTAAATGTACTTTTGGAAATAAAAGGAACATATTAAATTCCTTTTGTTTTATCTTATTTCTCGTGTAAATGATATGATATGATCTTTTCCATTTGAGTGTCCACTTCAAATTCTAGTGCCGGAATGAACAGAAGACATCTTCTTCAAGAGCACCGTAAATATAAGGGCGCTCTCTTATGAAATCGAATAATTAAAGGGTAAAAACCAGAAGTATGAATGTTTGGTACTAAAGTTATCGAATGTAAAAATTCCCAAACTTTATCCATAAAAATAAAAAGATGTCTTTTGCACAAAAGTTAAGCAAAAGATGTGTTCTATTTCAAAAATATCAAACTCAATGGAGGATTCAACATAATTAAAAAAGGAAAAAAAAATATATACATTTGTTTGTTTTATCAATAGAGTTCGGAGAACGAGAAGTCTCCACTGCATCTTTTGAAGGTGAAGGCTGGTCAGCATCCGGTTCAACACATTCATCCTTGTCATTTTCTTATTCCTCAACCTTTTTCCTTGTTTTCGTGGACTCAGAACAAGTGCTCAAGGAGCTTGAAGTAGTCGGTCGGGCAGGAATATTCTCGAAGGAGGTTGTCTCCAAATTGAGAGCTTCAGCAATGTAGTTGTCTATATTAGCAATGTAAGTTTGTTTCCGGGGTTGTTGATTTTTCCATGGAATTTGACTCGTGTTTGACCGTCGAACTCACAACGTCTTACTGCTCACACCACTTGGCCTTCAACCCAGCAAGCTCCGCATGAAGCTGAGTACCCTCTTGGCTATGGGCCATTTTTTTCTTCCTTAGTTTGTTCCAACCGGCCTCGAGTTCGCTCATCTTAGCAAGCCTTGACTCTAAAGTAGAGAGGTTCTAAGAAAGTTTATCTCATTCAGCAGCAAGTTGATCCTACTCAGTAGCAAGTTTCTTTTTTTCCAGGATCATCTTCTATACGCCCTCGGAGGTGAGGAGGTTGTCCTAAAAAGTCAAAAGGTTAGAGTTGCCAAAGATATAGGTTATCAAGTGAAAAGGGAAAAGAGAATAATGAAGTCGTACCCCAGCAGAAAAATGCATGATGTTATTGATTAAACACTCTACGGAGAGATCGTTCATTTTTCTCCAGTCCTTATCCGAAGATAATGCCTTCAGGTAGTTGGTAATTCCCACTAGTTTGGAAAGCTAGTGGCACTCATTCGAAATCGAAAAAGTAACATCGCATTTACCATTGGTGTTTTGGATGAGTATTAGGAAGGCGTTTTCTATGTTCCCTTGATCAGATGACCGAGGGAAACACACATCATCCTCTTTCTCGATTGGTGCCAGTGGCGAGGCAGGAGCTAGTGATGCAGCAACTTATTTTGGAATAGAAGAGGGAGGAACCTCAGACATGGAGCCTTTTTGACCGAAGGCAATAATTGGAGCCCAGCAGCTGGACTCAGCATTCTCAACCAAGCCTAGCTTTGTGAAGAGTCTTTCTATGTCATCCTATTGATTTGATGGAGTTTTTCTTTTTTGCTTGCTTTGAAGAAAACCATTTCATCATCTTCCTCGGTTTATTCTTCGTCAAGGACTACTGTGTCTGGTCCTACCTGGGTTTCTTCAATGGCTGGAGGCTTCTGCTGAGCCTCAGCCTTGGAGGTATGTTTTCTTTTTTGGGTTTCTCCCTTGGGATGGGGACTCAGGGAAGATGTGCCTTCACTCAAAGTAAGATCAGCATCACGAGCTGAATTTGTTGTTGAGCCACCTTCGGGCCATGTGAGACCTCGACAGTGGAAAAAATAGAAGATCCCTTCGGAAGGCTAAAATTTTGTGGAAAAAAGTCAAAATATTTATACTGTATTAAGTTAAAGATTAAAAAAGAAAAAATGAAAGTTTTACTCACCATGATTCATTGCCTTCCAGTTGAACCTGTTTGAATTTTCCTCCCACTTATTGGAGTCCAGTGTGAAAATATTTAAAATAATTGAACCCATTGGGTTAGGTTTGCAACTACCGGAGGAACGCAACGGGTGGCTGAAATAAGAGGAGAAAAAACTTAGAAAAAGGAGGAAATTACTTTAACACAATGAAGCAGGATATTAAGAAAACTTAGGAGTCTAGATCCAGGATTTGGGAATAGAAAATGATGGTGCTTGTAGAATTTCCGTGAGCAACTGATATTCTACTTAAAGTATGTATGTTTATATGCATATTGACTCGCATTTTATTCATGTTTCATAGATTTCGGATGTGTAATGTAATGGTTTGTGCTAATTAGTGGTATTTTTATGTGTAGGAATCATCTAGAGGCAATTTGGGATAAAGGTGCACAAATTGAAGCGAAAATGGGAAGAAATGAGGAAAATCCACAAAGTAGCGCCACATGATATTCTACTTAAAGTATGTATGTTTATATGCATATTGACTCGCATTTTACTCATGTTTCATAGATTTCGGATGTGTAATGTAATGGTTTGTGCTAATTAGTGGTATTTTTATGTGTAGGAATCATCTAGAGGCAATTTGGGATGAAGGTGCACAAATTGAAGCGAAAATGGGAAGAAATGAGGAAAATCCACAAAGTAGCGCCACAGGAAGCATGGGGCGCTACATGTGGCACACAAAATAGAGTCTCCAAAATTCCAGCGCTAAGGCTAGCGCCCCACGCTACCGTGGGCGCTGGTGACGTGAAGTTGTCCTATTTTTCCTGGGACTTGGTTATTTCGACCCAAAGACGCCCCCAATTCGTATAAAAGCAAACTTAAACCTATATTGGAAAGGGAAACACAAGTTTGAGAGAGAAACACAAGTACGAAACACTCGGGAGCATGGAATTCATCAACTCTTCTTCTAGTATTCATAACTTTTATGTTTAAAAATAATATTTTGATGATTGTTAGGAACATGAGTGGCTAAGAATATTATTATTTTTGGGTTATGGGTCGCTTTTGACTATTTTAATTTCACGGTTAATTGTTTTTCTTGATTTTATCATATCAATTCTTTTATTTAATCTTGCACTTAAATATCCTATTGCATAACTAACAATAGAGTACTATCTACAAATATATGATTGAACTCCAAAGTGGGAACTATAAATTGCATGTAGGAATGAATAGAGTCAGGTTTTGAATCCGGGAATCAAAGAATAGATTCACGATTAGGATAGACATATTCTAGCTGCCTTACTTGGTTATTTTTGCAGGAAATATACATGCATTCCTTTCAAGTTTGATTCAATAGACATATAGTCTTAGGTTGGCTTGAAAAGGTGAGCGTCGAAAGAACTTCGCGAGAAAAAGCCCTGCTAATAAAAAAAATTGGATAAGTCAAGTAATTACATCAATCAAAAAAATGCAATAGGAGAGACGTTAATCCCATGGCCCTGGAATATCTCCATCTTATTGAATTCTTCCTAAGTGTTTGTTTTCTCAACTCGCGATCTTATTTTCTCTCTTTATTATTAATTCGTAGTACTTTAGTTATAAAAATCACAATCATCTTGTTCACACTTGAGAATTAAATATAAAAATAGCTTAGATTGGCAAATAGTTGATCATAAATCCTCGTGAGAATGATACTTTCTTATCACTTTATTACTTGTCGATCGCGTTACTTGCGTGAACTTTTGGACCCAACAAGTTTTGGTGCTGTTGCTGAGAATTTAGAAATTAGTTATTTGTCTGAAATAATCTCTTATTTGTTTCTGACTCTGCAGGTGTTCACCTTGAATGCTAAGAAGAAGAAACAGTTTGAACAACCCTCCCCTCATAAAACTGAATTCGAAAGACTCTTCTATAAGTTAAGGAGGGAGGCACAAGAAAGAGCAAGAATTGCAAAGTTAGGTGTTGTAGTCAAACCACAACCAACCGGGATAGCAGGAAATGAAGAAAGACTGATGATTTAGGCCGCACGTCCTAGTCTTTCTAATATGACTCTAGCTATCGTGAAGCCTGACATCAAGGGACACTTTGAGCTCAAAGAGTACATGGTGCAACTGATTCATTCCACAAGGCAGGGTGTGAGTCTATCTCGTGAAGATCCACAACGGCAAATTCAGAACTTTTTGGAGATCACGAATACATGAAACTATCCAAACGTATCCAAAGACTAAGTCAGACTGACTCTGTTTCCCTTTTCACAGCTGGGGGAAGCAAAGGAATAGTTAAATAAAGAGCCCCGCAAACTCGATCCACACTTGGGATGATTTGGCATGAACTTTCTTAATCAAGTTTTTCCCCCACAAAGAAAACAAAGTCGTTGAGGAGCCAGATTCTTGGGTTTTAACAACGAGATGGTGAGACTTTTCATCAAGCCTGGGAAAAATACAAGAAACTACTCAAAGACTGAGCACATCATTGTCATACTAATGAGGTATTGGAACATACTTTTGTGGATGGGTTGGACGAGACCTCCAAATTGAATCTAGACTCATCTTGTGGAGGAAGTTGCATGCAAAAGCCATACATTGATATTCACACTCTGCTAAAAAAATTTCACTACAAATGATCATAATTAGTAAGTTGAGAGTTACTCAAGAAGGATTATAAAACAAAAAGAAGCAGGCACACTCGAACTGGATGAGATGTCTTCCATGCAAGCGGTGATTGCTAAACTAAACAATCAAATGGCTTAGATGGAAATGGATCAAGGACATCAAATGCAACAGGTTCAGAGGATGGCTATATGTTGTGCAATTTGTGGACATATTCGTAATCAATGTCCGGTGAATCCTGAATCTGTTTATTATGTGGGCCAGCAAGGTAGAGGTCTAATGAACAAGAATAATCAATATGGGAACACCTATAATGCCAACTGGAGGAATCACCAAATTTCTCATGGGATGGGAACCATACCACTCAAAATCAATACAGGCCTCAAGGGAACTATAATTAACCTCAAAATCCACCTCAACAGGTAATAAAGTACTAATGATATGTTGAAAAAGTTGCTGATTAACAACTAGAAACTTCAAATAGATAATCAACAATTGAGGATTGAATTTTGAAATGTAGAGAGGCAGATTAGGTTGTTGGCTGCACAACAAAATACTCGACCTGCAAGGTACCTTCCTAGTGATACATATAATAATTCTTAGGTAAATGCTGTAACGTTGATTAATGACATAGAATTAGAAGAAGCACCAAAAATAAATAAAGAACAAGTCACTCCTAGGGTGAACTGATCCTCAAAACTGTGGGAAAAGCTGAGAAAGAAATTAAAGAAAGTGAAAAGACTCTGATTTCAAGGCCACCACCTCCTTTCCCACAATGATTGAAGATGAAAAGTGATGATAGGATCTTCAATAATTTTCTTGATATGTAGAGCCAAATTCAATTGAATCTTCAATAGGTTTATGTGCTACATAAAATCCCAAAATGTGCTAAGTACAAAAAGATATTGTGGCTAACAAAAGGAGGTTGATTGAGTTTGAGACTGTGGAACATACTAAAGAGTGCACCTCAAGAATTAAAAGAAAATTACCACAAATGTTGAAGGATCTGGGGAGCTTCATCATACTTGTTCGAATTGGTGAGGTAGATGTGGGACGAGCACTTTGTGACTTGGGAGGTAGCATAAATTTGATGCCCCTATCAGTTTTTAATCGATTGGGGTTAGGAGCTCCAAGACCAGCCACAGTCATATAGCAGCTTGCTGATAGATCTATTGTCCATCCCAAGGGGGTGATAGAAGATGCGCTACTACAAATTAGGCAATTTATTATGCTAGCAGATTTCATTATACTCGATTATGAAGCTGATGAAAAAGTCCCCATCATCTTGGCACGACCTCTATTAGCCATTGCTGATGCTATAATCAATGTTTGTGAGGGAAAAATGATCCTCCAGGTTGATAATGTGGAAGCAGTCTTTAATGTATACAGGGCAATTCAGATGCTAAGTCACTATGAGGATCTAGCTATGATATCTGTGATTGAAAAAAAAAGAAAAAATGACACGGGTACATAGCTAGATGACTCTCTATAGAAACTAGTTATGTTGTTTGACAGCATTGACTCAGATGATGAGGTAAAGGAGATGGTGCATCATCTGGACACATGTGCTTACATGAAAGGACTGATTGATTTCAAGCCTCTAGATAGAGCAACAGACCCATGGTATGCTGGATATGTGAACTTCATTGTAAGTGGGGTGACTCCGTCAGAGTTATATCCAGATGGTAAGAGGAAATTCATGCATTATGTGAGTCTTTATCTATGGGATGAGCCATTTTTTTTTAAGCAGTATGCAGATCAGATGGTGCGCCGATGTGTTCTTGAGGAGGATATGGAGGCAAGTTTACATGATTGCCATGCATCACCATATGGGGGGGAACTATGGTTGAGACATAATGGCTGCGAAGGTGTTGCAGTCGGGATTCTATTATCCTAAGCTATTCAAGGATTCATATGCTTTTGTGAAGATGTGTGATAGGTACCAAAGGACGGATACAATTTTGAGAAGACATGAGATGCCATTGAAGTGCATACTAGAGGTCGAAATCTTCGACGTTTGGGGAATAGACTTTATGGGGTCGTTTTCAGCATCAAATGGCCATCAATACATCTTTGTTACAGTTGACTATATGTTGAAGTGGGTTGAGGCTGTGGCTTTGCCTACGAATGATGCTAAAGTGGTGGTGAGCTTTGTGATGAAAAATATTTTCACCAAATTGGAGACTCAGCTTGCTTTGATCGGTGATGAAGGTACTCACTTTTGTAACAAACTATTGGGCAACCTCTTAGCTAAGTATGGGGTGAGACACAAGGTCGCAATTTCTTATCATCACAAACCAGTGGTCAAGTGGAGGTCTCAAATAGGGAGGTGAAACAAATTTTGGAGAAGATAGAGAGCACAAGTAGGAAGGATTGGTCTAGCAAGATAGATGACGCTCTGTGGGCATATTGTACGGCATAAGAAACTCCAATTGGAGCTTTGTCGTACAAGTTAGTTTATGGAAAATCTTGTCACATGTTCGTTGAGATTGAACACAAGGCATATTGGGCAATCAAGAAATTCAACTTTGATATGGATCTTGCTGGGGGAAAACAAATGTTGCAACTGTATGATCTTGAAGAGTTTCGACTGCAAGCATATGAGAATGCGAAGTTGTATATAGAGAAACCAAAGAGATGGCATGACAAGCACATTTTGCATCGTGAGTTCGAACCCGGTCAAGTTGTTCTATTGTTCAATTCAAGATTGAAGCTCTTTTTGGGAAGCTCAAGTCTAGATGGTCAGGTCTGTTTGTATTAGTGCGTATTACAAAGCATGGAGCCGTTGAGCTAAAGGATCCCGAAAGGAATGGCACATTTTTAATCAATGGGTATAGCGTAAAACATGGTGGATGCATGAGGGAACGTGTTGCGTCATTTCACGATGTTAAGTCAGACACTTGTTGGAAGGAACCCAATTTTCAGTGCTTTCGTAGCTTAGCTTTTTATTTTGTTTTAGTCAGAGTAGACTAGATTTTTTTGTTTTCTTTGTAATCATAGAAATCATAAGTATAAATGGTGTGATATGTGTATAATGGATGTATTAAGTGCTCGGGTTGGGGGAATATTTATTAAAAAAATTGCGAAACTAGCACCCAGTCCAGCGCCCACGCTGCCTGGGGCGGACAAAACAGAAAGTTTAAAATCCCCAGCGCCAAGCCTAGGGTGCGGCGCTGGGCTGGGGGTCAGGTAAGTCATTTTGAATTTCTTTTCTTTTCTTTTCAGTTTTAATTTTTTAGTTAAATTAGTAACCTATATAACCTGACCCAACTACCCACTTACACTCACTCCACCTACACGTATTATGTAAGTTGTATAACTTTTGTTAGAAGTAGTTAGTGTATTATACTAGTTATAGTAATTTGGACTCAAGTATTTCTTGCTTACACTAAGGCTAAGTCATGGACAATTTCTCTTACTTGAATTGTGTGGAATAGTTAGTGATTTACAATTGTGTGGCATGGGGAAGTCTGGAGTACTCATCGCCTTGTGGTGCAACATTTGTGCACTTTGAACCACTATTGTGAGTAGATTATATAGAGCCTTTGGTTTTAAGTGTGGGGTCATCTTTGAATCTTACGATGACCTTGGGCGAATTTCTTGATTCATACTCACATTCATGATTATCGTGTGTAGGTTGCTATGGCTCGTGACTATGCTACCAAGGAAAAAGGAGTGGGGAAGTCCTCTACTACTGCTCCCCCTCCCAAAAAATACAAGTAAGGTGAAGGTTCATCTCGGCAAGCTAAAGGGAAGCAGGTTGCTTGCGGGTAGAAGAAGGCACCATCAGGTTCAAGGTCTCATTTGGATCTAGGTCATAAGGATGACATCCAGTTGTATCATACCTTTGTGCCATATGGGCGTATGTCTCCTAAATCGAAATTAATGTGAAAGCTCTGTAAAAGAACTTGCCATATGTGCTTCCCCGGTTGAGAGAAATGAAGATGGATAAGTTCCTAGAGTTCCTAGGACATGAAAATTTGAGCATGGTGCAGGAAATTTATTCAAATTGGAATGGGAACTCGGTCAAGTCATGGGTCGCAGGAAGGGAAGTACCATTGGAAAGGGCCTCCTTATGTGAATATTTGGGAGTTGATAGCCCTAACTCACGAAGGCTGCAAATGTTTGTCAAAATCCCAAGCTACTAGGCTATACTTCACACTCTATGTGGCATCGATCTAATGCAAAGTGGACACAGACTAAGGGGAATGCCCATCTTGAGATGATCCACTTCGACTTCAACAAGACTGCCCAGGTGTGGCAAATTTTCGTGCAGGCTAGACTGATGCCAGTTGAGCACAATAATGAATGCGCTCGAGCCCGAGTGTGTTTGATATTTTTTGTGATGGTTGGGCGACCCATCAATGTGGGTGAGATCATGATAGGGGAGACGGACCACACCCGCTTTGGGCGAAAAGTGAAAGGATTTTTCTTTGGCAACCTCTTCATGCAATACATGCTCTCCTGTGAGGTCCCTGAGTACCCCGACTATGATGAGGCGGTGGAGGCACCAAAGAGTTTGCTGGAAATTAGGTCCTTGTTGGAGTCTACGTCCAAGCTAATCTAGCCTTCAAGGAATGAGAGGGATGAAAACTTCAACAGGTATCTCTACAGCACCCTAAATACGATAATGAGCAGGCTAAGTGTGATTGATGAGGAGCGGTTTGCATCTACGCAATGATCTCTCCAGTTCTTCAAAGGAGATACTGGGTATTGCGCCTGCTAGTCCCATCCACCCATCATAGGATGAGAACACCATCAAAGGCTGACGAGTGCAAAGTCAGTGTATAAAACTTTGGCTCGCTAGTCAAAGATAGTATAGTATTAAATTGTCTCCACATGGATTAGTTTAAATAATGTTCTAATAGATCTTTAGCATAGCACTATCCAGGAAAATAAACCTTTGATTTATGTTATTATCGACTAATAATAAAAATTAAGATTATCGATTGTGAGAAAATAATGAAAATTTAATGACTAAGTAGTAATGATTGAATATCAAGGTAAGAAGTAAGGGTTGTGACAAGATATGTGATCAACTATTATTTCGGGTAACTATGTGCTAAGTTCACTCTTATTCTATTGGGTATTTCGATTTCAACAGATGATTAGACTATCTTAAGGATTCAAATTCTTCTTCCAAATGAATGAGAGATCTGTTAACCAACCTAATGACAGTGAATAAATGATCTTTCGAAGAATGTCTCTCGATTATTCCTCAAAATTGGGTCAATTGATAACTCTCTAAGCTCTTTCAATTACTTATGAGAGGCGTAAAATCAACCCAAACAAGATAACACAATACAAATTGCAACAACACTTCTCTTTCGATTAAAGTAAAACCACAATTGGCCTTGCAATTCAATTAATAACTCATTCAACGAATTTGGCCAACTAATAGACAGTAAAACCCAAAACAGTAGTCAAATCACAATATCCGTCAATAATCCTAAGAAATATTACTCTACAGTTGATAAGTTATTCATCACAAGAGTATTAGAAGAACAAGAAGACATTACAATTCAAAAATTCGAACAAACTTCTGTATTGAATGAATTGGATGAAGTAATTGGAGCCTCCATTGTTTCCTTCTTGTCCCCATACATTTCTCCAAAATCTGAGATACCTTGTTTTAAGATGAGCTAGGTTTCATATAGATCAAAAAGAGTCGCCTCCGAATTTACCAAAATAGGCCTGGCTAAAGTTCTCAGAAACGGACGTGCACGGCCACGCATCTGGAGTTGTGACCGCGCTCATGGCCGGGCATGTCTGGCAGAATACTGTGTCACTTGCGTGGTCATGTGCGCGCTGGGGGTCTCTCATGTGCGGTTGCACATCTGAGTTTCGCTCCTGCTCAACTCATTTTTTCTCCCATTAAGTGCACTATTCGCCCGTTGATCCTGAACACGGTCCCGACTTAATTCCTTGATCTTTTACTCAGACTTCAAATCTTTAATAGCTCGAATTAGCTCCACTATCTCTGTATAACTCGAAATTGCTCCTACAAGGCATGAAACACACACTCAGTGCAAAGCAATACCATTTAAAGCTCAAACACTAATAATGTGCAGTGAATTAGAGTGTAATACGTGACCAAAATACGCAATTATAGCCTCTCATGAACACCCCACACTTAAGCCATTGCTCGTCCTTGGGCAATCAAACTACACTTCACATAGAATGCGAGTTTTTTCAACAATTATCATAACTTATCACACTAAGACTCTTTAAAACAGATTAAATACGATATCGTAACATGTTAACCTCAAGATTTGACTCAAAAGCACCACACATTATTTATAACCCGCTCACTTATTCTAACCCAGCGGTCAATGACATTACCTTTCCTTCATGAATTGAATGTCCTCACACAACAATAGACAATAGTTCCACACATAATATAAATCAAGAACATTTACGAACTTAAGATAGAAAGAATTCATTCACTCGCATAAACAACATTCATATGCCATAAAAGACATATTGCCCGTAGTGTACTACTCTATTAATTGAGCTCATTCAGTCAAAGATCAAGTAGGACTTTATGTGGTTGTACTGTAGGCTGCAGGATGTGTAAGATATATTTGGATATAAGAGTGAGTACACCTCCCTAAGCACTTTAATACATACACTTAACCATTCAAAACCCCACACTTATGTCAAATCATAACTCCACCTTCACATTGATTTACATTAACTCCCTACTTCTTTAAGCACAATTACATCAAGACACACCACTATGAAAAAATAGTTTGCACAACAATACAACTCTTTTTTTTCAATTCAAGTGGCTCTTACTTTTTCAATAAAATGCATCTTTCTCCCTATTTCATTAGTTCCACTCAAAAACCAAACCAACCACCCCACACTTCCACTTTACAAAGTTCATAACCAATTCAGGTGCTCACGATAGGTAAAAGGTTCAAATAGATGGTCAATTGAAATAAATGGGTAAGGCTTGTAATGTGATTGCCAAAGAAATAGGATTATAGTCTCAAAGGAGTTAACTAAGATACATATTAATTAGGTGGGTAAATACATATAACTGCCTCAACAAAGAAATGTCTATATCACTTCTAAGACTGGATAAAACTACTATTTCGCTTTGCAAATACACAGGGAAAGTTCTAGACACCAGATGCAATGCACAGAATAACACAAAACCTCATACACATATTCACATAACTCATTCAAGATCGGAATCATGACACTCTAGTCAGAGCAGTTAAGCAACGTTAAGATAATACAATTTTAGGTACTTATACAATAGTCAAAAACTGATCCTAAGCATCACAACTAAAGCACTTACTATTCTCAACGCATAATAAATTTAAGAGATGTTTCCTTCAATTCAAATCATAGCACACGGTTTCCTACTCATCTATAAAACAAAAACTAACTACACCCGATTCAAACAAAACCCTTGGAAAAGAATTGTGGCACAAAGAAAAATCATGGGGGGAATTAATACACTACCTAACAAAAGAAAATCTTTTTGTCTTCTTATTTGGAATTTAATCCCTTAAGAAACTTGTCGAATGATATCCATCGTTAGGAAAAATAATAAATTTTAAATATTTTTTGGTTTTTTTGTTACTTTTTTCAATTATTTTCTATCTCTAACAACTACAACTAACAAGAAAAAAAACTAATATACCTACATACAAATATCTCCCACCCCACACTTCAAGTAGTGGCATGTCCCCATGACATACAATTAAAAAGCATAAGGTAAAGGAGACTTCCCCGAATATCTAGTCGGGGTCTGAGTGAAGTCGGGCTTCCTTGTGCCCGAACTAATGCACACATTCATGCAGACAACTTTTTCTCAGCCTTTTTGGGATACACCCCACACTTATCTTTCTCGCTCACTGCAGCCTTCTCTTTTGAGCCCTTCACTTTCCCCTCGACACTTGCAACTGGTTTTCCTTTTTTCACCCCTATTCTACATCAATCTTGAAAGTCACAGTTTCCTCACCCGCTCTAAGCATGATTCTCTCATGTATATCTAATATCGCTCTACCCGTCGCTAAAAATGGTCTTCCTAGGATGAGGGGCACCTCTTTGTTTTCCACTATATTTACCACTATAAAATTCACAGGAAATACAAACTTATCCACCCAAACTAACACATATTCCACTATTCCCTCGAGTATTAAAGTCGTTTAGTCTGCCAGCTGCAAAGATATTGGTGTAGAACTTATCTCTCCGACCTCCTTCTCCAGTTTCCTATAAAAAGATAAAGGAATTAAATTAATTGAGGCACCAAAATCACATAAAGATTTATCAAAGTTTATAGTTCCTAATGAGCACGGTATAGTAAAACTCACTGGATCTCCACACTTTTGTGGGAATTTATTTTGCAATATTGCACTGCAAAGCTCTGTGAGCTTGACCACTGAGGTCTCCTCTACTTTCCTCTGCTTCGTAAGGATCCCATTCAAGAATTTTGTATAAGAAGACATTTGTGAGAGCACTTCTGTGAATGGTAAATTTACATGAACCTGTTTCAGTACATCTCGAAATCTCTCAAACTGCTTGTCCAGCTTTTTTCTACAAAGCTTTTGAGGGAAAGGTAGAACACACATATGCTTGCTCTTCTCTGGTTCCTCTCTTCTTGATTTTTCTTTCTTCTTCGTTTTCTCAGCTTTCGTCGGGCCTTTGTTCTTCTTGTCATCATCACTTTTCGGTTGCTCCCCACTTTCTTTTTCAAGTCTCATATCTTTTTGGATTAGGGTGAGATCTTTCAACACTTGCCCACTTCTCAAAGTTACAACATTTATTGTTGCTTTGGGATTTTTTTCAGTATTAGCAAGGAGAGTTCCTGGAACCCTCCCTGATAATATCATTGCAATCTGTCCCACTTGCTTCTCTAAATTTCGAATTGACGACCCTTGTATCTTAAATCTCTCATCAATTTTTAAAATGAAAGCCTTCATTAAATCTTCTAGGCACAACTGATTTGACTGTTGAGGTTGAAACTGTTGCCTCGTCCGATTCCTAAAACTAGGAGATCTTTGTCCCTAAGATCTGGGTTGTTTTGTTGCCATGCATTTGCAGTACCCTCAGGTGAACTCCATAAAAACATGGGATGCCTCTGAGCCATTACATTAAAATTATAATTTCGTACAACATTCACTTTCTCAATTGAGGTTTGACACTCATGAGTAGGGTGTCGCAATACACAAATGCCACACCCCACCTGTGGTTGATTTTGCACCTGAGTTATCGTCAGTTGCTCGATGTCCTTAGACATAACTGTAATTTGGGCTTGCATTGCTTCAGATGATTCTACTTGGTGACCCCCTATTGATCTTCTTCTATCCCTTTTGTCAGTGGACTATTGTTTTGTGTCTTCAGATATTTCATTTAGAAGTGTGAAAATCTCTTCAAGAGTTTTCTTCATTAGTGGACCTGCAATCGCACTATTCAGCAATCTCATTGATGATGAGTTTAACCCGTCCCAGAAGTGCTAGAGTTTCATCTATTTCTCCATTATGTTATGAGGGCACCTCTGCAGTAGCTCCTTAAATCATTCCCATTCCTCGAAGTCCACCAGATGGTTATTGTGATCTTCATTGGGTTTGACTTTGAATATGCAATTTTTCTGAATGGCCTGGATGACTCCCTGTTTGAGTTCAAAATTGTTCGCATCAATGGTTGGGGGCCTCACACTAGAGACCTCCTAGGCCTGGGAGCTGCATTTCTAAATTCATCTTTGATCATGGTTCTGTTGAGATTGAACCTTCGATCCCTGTCTACTATTTCATCTAGAACTCCACAGGTTGCTTCAGCTGCTAACCATGCTTTCTGTTTCTGAATGGCCTCTCTCACAACTAGGTTCACATTCTCTTCGTTTCTCACTATTGTATTTTGAGTTGAAGGATGACCCAACAACAATCCGCTCGATCCTTTCTCCATTCTTAGCTGCTGCAGGTGCTTGTCTAATTCTTGATCGTATGGCAACAATTCCTTGAAAGAGGATCGAGTCATACTCTGTTGAACTTAACATGTCGCCTGCACCCAGATAAAAAGATCGTAAAATAGGAAAATAAAATATTTCCTCATTTAGCACCGAAAATTAATTTGAACACTATTAATCGCCAATCCTGGCAAAAACGCCAAAATTTGACGAGCGCAAAACCAGTGTCGAAAACATAGGCTCGCTAGTCAAATATAGTATACTATTAAATCGTCTCCACAAGAATTGGTTAATGAATGTTCTATTAAATCTTCAGCTTAACAATATCCAGGAAAATAAACCTTTGATTTATGTTATTATCGACTAATAATAAAAACTAAGATTATCGATTTGAGAAAATAATAAAAATTTAATGACTAATTAGTAATGATTAAATATCAAGGTAAGAAGTAAGGGCTGTGACAAGATATGTGATCAACTATTATTTCAGGTAACTCCGTGCTAAGTTCACTCTCAACTTCTATTGACTCTTTCGATTTCAACAGATTATTAGGCTATCTTAAGGATTCAAATTCTCCTTCTGAATAAACAAGAGTTCCACTAACCAACGTAATGACAGGTTCTATGAACATATGCAAAAATCAAAGTGAATGAATGATCTTTCGAAGAACGTCTCTCGTCTATTCCTTAAAATTGGATCAATTGATAACTCTTAAAGCTCTTTCGATTACTTATGATAGGCATAAAATCAACCCAAACAAGATAAGACAATACGAATTTCAGCAACACTTCTCTTTCGATTAAAGTAAAACCACAATTGGCCTTGCAATTCAATTAATAACTCATTCAAAAAATTTGGCCAACTAACAGACAGTAAAACCTAAAACAATAGTCAAATCACAACATCCATCAATAACCCTAAGAATGTCACGACCCCAAAACTAGGCCAGTCGTGATGGCGCCTATCATGTAACTAGGCCAGCCAAAACCCAAACTCAAATCATAATAAGCTTCCATTTACATCTTTACTATACCGATTACCCATAAAGGTTTCCTTTAAACATTTATAACATAGTTAAATCTATATTGCACATTAAATACAACCCCCGAGAACCTGGAGTCACTGGTCATGAGCATCTACATAAAATATACAACTCAAACGAAAATAAATTCTATAATAGTAAGCAGGAGAGGGAGCAGGAGTGCGGACGCATACCCTCAAACCTGGATCTGCACACAAGGTACAGGGAGTAATATGAGTACACCAACTCATTAGTAATGAAAATAAATCACGTCTGAGCATCAAGAAACACATAAAATCAATGTCATCAATTCACAAGATGCACAGCCTTTCTTTCCAACAGTATAACATAGATATATGAAATCATCATGCCTTAAAACCAACTTCAGAAAAATCCTTTGAAAAATGCATATTTTCAACAACTTCAAACCGAAATATTTAGTATGAAAATGAAATGAATCATATAGAGGCCCCTCGGGCAAAACATATTTCATGAGCTCAGAGTGGATGTAGTAAAATCATAAGTAGCCCCTCGGGAAAAACATGTATCATAATCAGCCCCTCGGGCATGCCTCGCAGCCACTCATAATTAGCCCCTCGAGCATACCTCACCATCACTCATAATCAGTCCCTCAGCACCTCACAGTCACCCATGCCTCCCAATCACTTGGCACTCGGCACTCTGTGCGCTCACTGGGGTGTGTACAGACTCCGGAGGAGCTCCTTCAGCCTAAGCACTAATATCACTCAGCACCTCACCATCAGGCCCTCGGCCTAACTCAGCAGAACAACTCAAAAGCCCCTCGGGCGAATCAATATAACAGGGTACTCGACCCAAAACATCACTTTAAATCTCAAAGTGGTGTTAATCAGGCTGAGTTTCGAAAACAGTATGCACAATGCAGCTGAGTGAAATCATCAATACATAGTGAGGAAAAACAACAGTGAAAAGCAACCAAGGGGTCTAAACAGATCGGCACGAGGCCCCAAACACGGCTTATAGCCCAAATATTTCACAAATCTTTAGAACATAATTTAACATAAGGTTTTGAGTAAAATATGCAACTCATTAGTTGCCACGGAGAGGACCTAGTCCAATCGAAAAATTAGTATGCGCCACATACTCGTCATCCGACATGTGTGCCTTTCTAAAATCAGTGAGAATTATGTAGTCTGGGGTTCCATACCCTCAGAACAAGATTTATAACCATTACTTACCTCTACCGGGCCACGACACTAGTCTGTTATGCTTTTCCCCCTCAAATTGGCTCCCGATTGCTCCAAATCTAGTCAAAAACCAGTTTAACATCATCAATATATAACCAAGGAACACGACCCAATCGAAACCTATCAAATACAAGAATTTAGAAATTCGGCCAAACCCGAGCCCCGGGCCCACATCTCGGAATTTGGTAATTTTTACATCACTATAAACCTCGTCCTTCCCCGATTCTACTCATACCAAAATCATCACAATCGGATCACAATTGCCTACCCAAAACCACAAAAGAAGTTCCAATTCTCCACCCCTTCTTCCCAACCTTTTCCTACTTAAATCCTTCAATTTACAAACCTAATCCGAACAAAATAGCATAGAAACGATGTTGATAACCATAGAACTTACCTTCACTGAAGAATCACGAGTTCCCTTATTCAAATTGCCTTCAAAGAACTCCTCCCGCATGCAAAAATGGTGGAATGAGACAAATTTCACGGAGGCCCCTTTTTATACTATTTCTGCCAGCATTTCCACACCTGCGGAAACTTAGTCACACCTTTGGACCCGCACATGCGGTCCCAGGTGTGCACCTGCGGAATCCCACTTAATGGACCAACTCTCGCACCTGCGGCCAACACTCCGCACATGCGGCTTCGCAGGTGCGGCCATATCTTCGCACCTGCGGAATTGCCCTGCCTAGCCTTCTTTTGCACCTGTGCACAGCCTTTCGCATCTGCGACATCGCACCTGCGACTACCCATCCGCAGGTGCGTCCAACACAAGAAACTCACACCAGCAGCTATTTGCAGCAAATTTCCAAGTTCAAAACCCCGCCAACAATCCGAAATCAATCTCGAGCCCCTCGGGGCCCCAACCAAACATACCAACACACCCCATGGAATTATTCCAACTTAGTCGAGCCTTCGAAACGCCAAAAAAAAAACACGAAAACACCAAAATTACATCAAATTCAAGCCTATGAACTTTGAAACTTCCAAATTTCGTCGACTCGCCGAAACCAACTAAAACACCTCCGATTGACCTGAAATTTTGCACACATACCCAAAATGACATTACGGACCTGTTCCAACTTCTGGAATCCCATTCCGACCCCGATAGCCTATTTTCCACTGCCGACCAGAAATCGTCAAAAACTAACTTTCGCCAATTCAAGCCTAATTCTACACCGGAGATCAAAACTTCACTCCGAACACACTCCTAAGTCCCAAATCACCTAACAAAGCTATCCGAGCCATAAAATCCGCATTCTGAGGTTGTTCACCAATAAGCCAACTCTCAGTTGACTTTCCCAACTATTAGGCTACCTTGAGAGACTAATTGCCTCAATTCTCACCATGACCACTCTGAACCCGAACCAACTGACCAATACACATAAATGAAGTTGAACCACATAAAATGAAGCAGGAACGGGGGAAACGGGGCTAAACTTTCGGAACGACCGGCCGGGTCGTTACATCCTCCCCCACTTAAACATATGTTCATCCTCGAACGTGCCAAGAGTTGTTCCCCAACACCATCAAACTGTTATGTAGCTTACCATGAACATACCCGGGGGTGATCTTACGCCACCCTATCCCGTATTGGTCCAATAGCACAATACCGTTGAAATTTCAAAATCCAAATCATGGCCCATAAACCTTAGAACCAAATTCCCACTTCTGAAATAATATACAAGATCAAAATTTCCATAACTATAGGCTGAACAAGTCTGAACACGCTGAATCAAGCCACATACGTACCCCAGATGAAATCACATAATACACCGCGTGACTCAAACACTCATAGCAATAACTCTTAACCAATATAACTGCTCAGAACAACCCAATACCGGTACATAACCTCTTATCAAGAAATGCCTCGCTCTAATACTTCCATATATTGCCTATGATGAAAGAAGCACGTAGAACTAACAACTATTCGTCCGATCAGTCAGACATGAAACTCCCCATTCCCAAACAGGAATTATAGCAGATTTCTAAGACGACTCCCAATATTTATCCTTCCAACTATGCTATAGAAAATTCGGGAAATGTTCACTCTATGTCCAATGACCTCTTCTCATCCATCACGACTACCCTGATAACATGACACTAACCATTCGACACATCGATAAAATTCGAAGCCAAAATCAACTTGTGCACTTGTCAACAACTTCCCAATGTAATCAAATTATATAAAAGATCCCCACGAGAGGACTATCCTTCCATTAACAATTACCATCACCATATCATACTAACAGCCTGGCACACACTGCGGAAATCAAAAACGCATGTATCCAATATCAAATGTCATGCCCCTACATAACTCCGCTACACTACGCGATCTCATCCAACGCCGGACCACTTGAAATACTTCAAGACACCTTGCCCAAAATCAATAACCATTCAAAATTCGACATCAAGTACTCAAAGTGCATTGCCATAACCACTGGGGAAACCGGACGAAACCATGCCACTCGAAACAGAAGGTATATAACCAACACGTCTCAATCCAACAACACCCAATTACATATCTTACTCAAATCTAGCTATAAAGCCCAATTAGAACCGCACCATATATGCATATAACCAATAATCACCACTCCTCGCAACACCGAAGAGTAACTCATAGATCACTCTAGGACATGAATAAACCCAATCACAATCGAATGGTACATTTCTCAATAATAGAAACTCAGAGCCAACAATTCCGACCCGGTGCAGAACACACACCCATATTAGCTTACCAGTGACCCTAAATTAACTCTTAATCACCCACAACAGATAGATAACTTACCGAAAAGTTCACAATGACGGAATCATGGTACATACTAACATCTGACTAGCTCAGCTCGCATCTTCACAGTTCTCTACCACAAAATATCATGTTTATGAGAACTCTCAGTCTAGAAATCCATGAAATGTATAGATTACCATATCTGATCACAACTTCACCGCTCGAATACATAACACATCCCAAATACTCACTCATTCCACGAGGGATACCCCTATAATTCTTCTGTTTGCCAAGAAACCTTGAATATCAACAGTCGATCCAACAATAGGGCGACGCGATACCAATGAAGTACCCTTACCTCAAACACATTGCTCTTTCTGAAATATATACCCTCATCAAGTCGCACCAATTAGTGATATCATCTACCTAGTCGTCTGAAATTGCCCATGTTGCCTAAGAATTTATGACCTTCCTTCCAGAATCGAACCGTGACCTCACATATGCAAATCTCAACTTTAACCAACATACTGCATACGCCATGCCAACCTAGGAAAAATACGGGAGCTCCATGGTCCCTCCTGAGCCACAAGCAACTACGTACCCAACTAGCCAAGAACCTCCATTGGATCCCATTTAGAAAAAAATTCACTACACGCCATAAGAAAATATGTACCCTTAACCGCGGTAGAAATCATCCGGAACTATCCAAAATCCCATTTGCGCAACACCAAACCATCACGACTAAATTCTTCTAACTCAACCAAACTAGGCAGGCCACCAAAAATCCAAGAGCATTTCTAAGAAACACCCGAAAAACTCGTCACCTCATGAACACCCATGAACTAATCGTATCCCTTACCATGCCGATCCGACCTACTACCAAGTTTCCCTATTTACCCAAGTTCCTTCTGACTTACCTTCAAATTGATACTTCTTCCTGCCGTAATACCACAAATTTGCAACACAGACTCACCACACGCGTCCCAAGCACAAAACCATACCGTCTAAGGCTCATAAGCGACTGAATACTCCCTCAATCATCCCCAAATGCACCACATTAGAAAACTTACCCCGAAGAGACTTCCTGCGAATCTAAATCCATTACCTTCACCTTCCTGGTGCCGATATGTAGAATCTGTGATGATGTAGAAGTACCACAAGTCCTAACATCCTATGACGTAAATCTTAATCACATTGACCAATTAGACAGAATTGACCTGACCCGTTTGCACACTTACATACTAGGAAAGTAATCCACTCACTTGAAGACACAAGCAAATTCATACACTGCACACACACTACACCTTTTTCAATTTCCACTAAATCATTCAATGGAATCCAATTACCCAACAGAGTACATCACAACCTATATAGAAGAAAATTCCCTTACTCGTGACATGCCCAGACCCCATACCTGCAGGTCATAACTGATTTACCAATATACCTCGAACTGAAACCAGTATCTCACATAATCATGTAATCAACTCATCAATAACGAACTCCCCCACTTGGCTCAAAGCCAAGGATCAAGACAAACAAGACTATGCCCACACATTATCACTGCCACCATGCTGTGGTGGGATTCAACTAAATCCTCTATAAGCTTATATGAACCAAACCATCTAACACTCAAATCAATTGCCAATCTCGAATCCACCATTGTGATGGTCATGCCAACTCCCACAAGCGATCTAAACTCAAATTTCAACATATATCGTTTAATGGTAGAAGAGAAGTTATTACAAAACTACATAGGGACCACACACCCTAGGACAACCCGCATGAGATACCCCTGCTCGCTTAGCCTCAACTGCTATCTCTCCATACACTTTTGAAGACCAGAACTATCACGAAATCACTACATATTCCTGCATCTGAACACAACCAACGCCTACCCTCGAGGCACCACAATACGCGGTAAAAACCTGAAGCTGATGGCAGAACTAACACTGGAGCGGTGGTCACAGAAATCTCGAGCTTCTGGAAGCTCTACCCACACATGTCTGACCACATGGATACCCTCACCGGACACCACATGTCCCAAGAAAGCTACTGAACCGAGCCAAAATTCACACTCGGAGAATTGGCATAGAGCCTTTCCTCCCTGAATCCTTATAATGTCATCCTCAGATACTGAGTATGCTACTCCGGGATACGCGAATATGCCAGGACACCATCAATGAATACAATAACAATGAGTGCTAATACGTCTGGAATAAATCGTAAATCAAATACATGAACGTTACTGGTGAAAACGATCATCTCAAAAGAGATCACCAGGAACACATGACCCAACAGAGAAATCTGCTTCACTCAACAACTACACAACATGAGAGGTCTTCCAACATACTCATAACTCAAGGCCATATACCAAATTGAGACAGAAATCAAACACTCAATGAATCTTGCCACATTTCCAGCCAACCTTTTTGACATAATTCACAGTCTAAACACATCTAACCATCAAATCACACCCACCACATAGGCATCTAGTCACCAATTTTCATCAATAGGAACATAAACGGACATACAAGTCTCCAATTACATGTGCCCACAACGAAAATCTCAGCAATCAAGCCACAGAATGAATCCGGCCTCAAGACCTCCAGACTGACCCATTACCAACATGCCAAAATCACATCTCATCCAGGGAAGTCACAATCCGTCGATGCACAACTGATACCAAGCGCTCTCGTGCGTGTTCAAATACATGCAAGGAATTCAAGAGTTACGCTCTTGGATGAATACAATGGATTTGCACGACAAAAATGTAAGAATGTGAGGTTTTTCCTAAGGGTTCCGCAGCCTCTCGAAGATAAGTGCAGACGTCTCCGTACCGATCCGCAAGACTCTACTAAACCTGCTCATGACCGGTGAGTCAGATGTAACCTAGCGCTCTGATACCAAAATGTCACGACCCCAAAACCAGGCCAGTCGTGATGGTGCCTATCATGGATCTAGGCTAGCCAAAACCCAAACTCAAATCATAATAAGCTTCCATTTACATCTTTACTATACCGATTACCCATAAAGATTTCCTTTAAACATTTATAACACAGTTAAATCTATACTGAACATTAAATACAACCCCCGAGAACCCGGAGTCACTGGTCATGATATCTACATAAAATATACAACTTAGACGAAAATAAATTCTATAATAGTAAGCAGGAGAGGGAGCAGGACTGCGGATGTATACATCTACCTCACAAACCTCCGAGAATCTCTGGAACAGATGGACAGCTCACCCTACCCTAATACATGGATCTGCACACAAGGTGCAGGGAGTAATGTGAGGACACCAACTCAGTAGTAATGAAAATAAATCAGGTCTGAGCAGCAAGAAACACATAAAATCAATGTCATCAATTCACAAGATGCACAGCCTTTCTTTCCAACAGTATAACGTAGATATATGAAATCATCATGCCTTAAAACCAACTTCAGAAAAATCCTTTGAAGAATGTATATTTTCAACAACTTCAAACCAAAAGATTTAGTATGAAAATGAAATGAATCATATAGAGTCCCCTCGGGCAAAACATATTTCATGATCACGGAGTGAAAGTAGTAAAATAATAAGTAGCCCCTCGGGCAAAACATGTATCATAAAAAGCCCCTCGGGCATGCCACACAGTCACTCATAATCAGCCCCTCGAGCATACCTCACCATCACTCGTAATCAGTCCCTCAGCACCTCACAGTCACTCAACACCTCATAATCACTCATGCCTCATAATCACTCGGCACTCGGCACTCGGCACTCAGCACTCGGCACTATGTGGGCTCACTGGGGTTGTGTACAGACTCCGGAGGGACTCCTTCAGCCCAAGCACTAATATCACTCAGCACCTCACCATCAGGTTCTCGGCCTCACTCAGCAGAACCACTCAAAAGGCCCCTCGGGCGAATCAATATAACAGGGTACTCGACCCCAAACATCATTTTAAATCTCAAAGTTGTCTAAATCAGGCTGAGTTTCGAAAACAGTATGCACAATGCAGCTGAGTGAAATCATCAATACATACTGAGGAAAAACAGCAGTGAAAAGCCCCCAAGAGGTCTAAACATATCGGCACGAGGCCCTAAACACGGCTTATAGCCCAAATAGTTCACAAATCTTTAGAACATAATTTAACATAAGGTTTTGGGTAAAATATGCAACTCATTAGTTCCCGCGGAGAGGACCTAGTCCAGTCCAAATATTAGTATGCGCCACATACTCATCATCCGACATGTGCGCCTTTCTAAAATCAGCGAGAATTATGTAGTCCGGGGTTTCATACCCTCAGGACAAGATTTATAACCATTACTTACCTCTACCGGGCCACGACACTAGTCCGCTATGCTTTTGCCCCTCAAATTGGCTCCTGATTGCTCCGAATCTAGCCAAAACCAGTTTAACATCATCAATATATAACCAAGGAACACAACCGAATCGAAAACTATCAAATTATATAAGAATTTTGAAATTCAGCCAAACCTGAGCCTCGCGCCCACGTCTCGGAATATGATAATTTTTACATCACTATAAACCTCGCCCTCCCACAATTCTACTCATACCAAAATCATCACAATCGAATCACAATTGCCTATCCAAAACCTCAAAAGAAATTCCAATTCACCACCCCTTCTTCCCAACCTTTTCCTACTTAAATCCTTCAATTCTCAAGCCTAATCCAAACAAAATAGCATAGAAACGATGTTAATAACTAGAGAACTTACCTTAACTGAAGAATCACGAGTTACCTTCTTCAAATTGACTTGAAAGAACTCCTCACGCATGCAAAAGTGGTCGAATGAGACAAATTTCACGGAGGCCCCTTTTTATACTGTTTTTGCCAGCATTTCCGCACCTGCGGACACTTAGTCGCACCTGCGGACCCTCACCTGCGGTCCCAGGTGCGCTCCTACGGAATCCCACTTAACGGACCAATTCTCGGACCTGCGGCTTCGCAGGTGTGGCTAACACTCCGCACATGCGGCTTCACAGGTGCGGCCATCTCTTCGCACATGCGGAATTCCCCTGCCTAGCCTCCTTTCGCACATGCACACAGCCTTTCTCACCTGTGACATCGCACCTGTGGCTACCCATCCGCAGGTGCGGCCAACATGAGAAACTCACACCAGCAGCTATTTGCTACAAATTTCCAAGTCCAAAACCCCGCCAACCATCCGAAATAAATCCCGAGCCCCTCGGGACCCAAACCAAACATACCAACACACCCCATAGCATTATTCCAACTTAGTGGAGCCTTCGAAACGCCAAAAACAACACGAAAACACAAAAATTACATCAAATTAAAGCCTATGAACTTTGAAACTTCCAAATTTTGCCAACTACGCCGAAACCAACCGAAACACCTCCGATTGACCTGAAATTTTGCACACATACCCAAAATGAAATTACGGGCCAGTTCCAACATCCGGAATCCCATTCCGACCCCAATAGCCAATTTTCCACTGCCGACCAGAAATCGTCAAAAACTAACTTTCGCCAATTCAAGCCTAATTCTACACCGGACATCAAAATTTCATTCCGAACACACTCCTAAGTCCCAAATCACCTAACGAAGCTATCTGAGCCATAAAATCCGCATTCTGAGGTCATTCACCAATAAGTCAACTCTTAGCTGACTTTCTCAACTATTAGGCTACCTTGAGAGACTAATTGCCTCAATTCTCACCATGACCACTCTGAACCCGAACCAACCAACCCAATACACATAAATGAAGCTGAACCACATAAAATGAAGCAGGAATAGGGGAAACGGGGCTAAACTCTCGGAACGGCCGGCCGGGTAGTTACAAAGAAATATTACTCCATATTGGAGAAGTTATTCATCACAAGAGTATTAGAAGAACAAGAAGACATTATTATTCCAAAAATCAAACAAACTTTCGTATTAAATGAATTGGATGAAGTAATTGGAGCCTTTGTTGTTTCCTTTGCTTCTTCTCTCCAGAAACTGCTCCAAATTCTGAAATACCTAGTTTTGAGATGAGATAGGCTTCGTATAGGACAAAAAGAGTCAATTTTCAGTTTATCAAAATATGCCTGGGTAAAGTTCATGGAAACAAATGTGCGCGGCAGCGCATCTGGAGCTGTCACCGCACTTATGGCCGCGCATGTCTGGCAGAATACAGTGTCACTTGCATGCTCTTGCGTGCGCTGGGGGTCTCTCATGTAGGATCGCGAGTTTCGCTCCTGCTCAACTCTTTTTTTCTCCCATTAAGTGCATTATGCGTCCGTTGATCCCCGAACATTATCCCGACTTAATTCCTTGGGTTTTTACTAAGACTTCAAGCTCCAAATAGCTCGAATTAGCTCCACAATCTCTGCATAACTCGTAATCTCTCCTACAAGGCATAAAACACACACTCAGTGCAAAACAATACCATTTAAAGCTCAAACACTAATAGAGTTCAGTGAATTAGAGTGCAACAAGTGACCAAATTATGCATTTATCGCCTCCCATCAAAGGCTCAGATGAGAAGGATGATATTGGTGACGATGTCATGGATCCAATGGCTTTGGTTCCCCTGGGAGCAGACGATGATGAGCCTAGAGCTGTGGCTGGTGGACATTATGAGGAGGAGGAATTCGACTAGTAGGGAGTTCTTCTTTCCACCTTACCATGCTTTGAATATGCATCGAGGACTATGCGTTATCTAAGTGTGGGGTGGGGGAACTACTTCCTGGCATGTAATTGTATAAAACCTTTTTTATTTGTTAGCTTAGTTTAGAACTCACATAGTCTAATTAGTTAGTAGTAGTTGAAAAAGAAGAAAATAGAAAAAAATAAGAAAAAAATAAGAAAAAAATTGAATTTTTCATGACGATGAATCTCTAGGATAACTTTTTTGAGGGATTAAGGTCCGATTAAAAACACCAAAAAGATTTTCTTTTGTTCTTTTTTAGGATAGTTAGGTAGTATCCTTTGGTTTTTATTTGGACGCCTGTTCTTTTCCAAAGGTGTAGCTTGAACCATGTGCTTTATTGAGTTGCTCTGAGATACCTGTTGACATGTTTGTTGCTGGTAAATTAGCCTATGGAATGCACTCTGTTTTCTTGTATATTTGATTTGAATTGGAAATCCTAAGTAAAACAAGTAGCCTACTCTGTGACATTTTTTCGCAGTTGTTTAACTTGTATATCACCTAGTGCAGTATTGCTTTAAATTTCTCAACTGTATGTGCTTACTTGACTTGAGAGTCAAACAAATCTGTCTTGATTGAGTCATGTGCAATGTGTGTAAGGATTTTGGGTATTCTGTGCTATACTGTGTAGTCTAGAACTTTCCACGTGTGTTAATCGAAGTAAAATCATCAAGTTGTGCTAGTCTAGGAGATGATGGAGGCGTTTCTTGCTTGATCATCGAGGTGTATGTCACACAAATGAAATGTTTCCGTTGCTAGTCCCTTTGAGCCTATAGACCTTTTCTTTGGCACCCACACTATAAGTTGTATCCCTAGTTTATTCTTAATTTAATCTTGTTGAATCTTTACCTCCGAGGGAACTTAGGTGCTAAAATAAGTAAGGTGAGAGATTGGAAAGTTGCTTTTGAGTGGAACCAAGGAAGGGGCCATAAGGTGCATTAAAGTTGTTAAAAACAGCACTAGCCGATGAGCCTTAATGTATAGAATGTGTGTAGAAAAAATAGAGAAAATAAAGTTTCAAGAAAAAGAAAAAATAGACAAATAATGTTGATATCAAAAAGACGAAAAACACACACCTCCTAATATTACTAGTGATAGTGGGGATGTAGAGTGATTAATTGATGAAAGGACTATATTTGTATGGCTTATGGTGAGTAAATTGACTAAGAAGAAAAAATGCTCGATTCCTGTTAATGTACTTAGGAGGGTTAGTCACTATTCCTAAATGTATCCTACTCGTACCTTAGCCTACATTACAATCTTAAACTCTGAATTGGTCCTAAATTTGGCTAGCTTAGATTAGTAGATATGTACACTACAGGCAAGCTTATGGTACGATCACGGGATGAAAAATGAAATTCTTTGTGAGAGTGAGCAAATTTTGTTCAATTGTGTGATGTCCCTAATCTATGTTCAAAGTTAAATTTGAACGTGTGGACTATTTCTATATTCACTCATTCGTTTGTGGTGAGGGCACTTGATCTCATGATGGATTGGTAATGTTGCAAACTTGTCTTGTTGGTGAGTGCGTGAGTTGAGAGTGTGTAGTGGTAACAAGTCGGCTCTTGAGGTAGGGCGGTTTTGGATAGGTTATTTGAATTGGTTTATTGAATTTTCTATACTTGGGCATGTGTAAAATGGGAAGAATGTGAAATTCATATGTTCATGCTTGATTGACATTATCGACCATAGTCAAAGGTAGAGCATATAGTTGGACAAAAAATTGAAGTGTGCTTTCCTAGTGAGATGTAAGTTGTTGAGGTGTATTTATAGTTCCATTGCTCAAGGACGAGCAAGAGTATAAGTGCAGAGTGTTGATATTCGTCTTAAAGTATGTATATTTATATGCATATTTTCTTGAATTTTACTCATGTTTCGTAGATTTTGGATGTGTAATGTAATGATTTGTGCTAATTAGTGGTATTTTTATGTGTAGAAATCATCCAAAAGCAATTTGGGACGAATGTGCAAGAATTGAAGCGAAAAGGGGACAAAATGAGGAAAATCCAAGAAGTAGCACCATAGGCTACATGGGCCGCTTCTTGTGGCGCACAAAACAGAGTCTCTAAAATTCCAAGCCAGGGATAGCACCCTACTCTACCCTAGGTGTTGATGATGTGAAGTTGTCCTATTTCTCTCAGGACTTGGTTGTTTTGACCCCAAGACGCCCTCAACTCGTAAAAAAGATAACCTAAACCTATTTTGGCAAGGGAGAAGCGACTTTGAGAGAGAAACACAAGTACGAAACACTCGGGAGTACGAAATTCATCAATTCTTACTCTTCTTCTAGTATTCTTAGCTTTTATATTTAAAAACAATATTTCGATGATTGTTACGAACATGAGTGGCTAAAAACCTTATTATGCTGGGGTTTTGGGTCGTTCTTGACTTTAGTAATTTGACGGTTTATTGTTGTGATTGATTTCATCATATCAATTTATTTATTTAATATTGCACTTAATTGTTCTATTGTGGCAGCTACAATACAGTACCATCTACGAATTTAAAATTGAACTCAAAAGTGTGAACTATAAATTGCATATAAGATTGAATAGAGTAAGTTTGTGAATTCGGGCATTGTATAATAGATTCGCGACTAGGATAAACATATTCTCGTTGCATTACTTGGTTATTTTCGCAGGAAATATACATGCATTAGTGTCAAGTTTGATTCTATAGAAATATAGTCTTAGGTTGGCTTGAATAGGTGAGTGAGCATCGAAAGAACTTCGCGAGCATAATAAACCCTGCTAATCAACAAATTAGATAAGTAAAGTGATTGCATCAACCTGAAAAATGCAACAGGAGAGACGTTAATCCTATAACCCTGGAATATCTCCATCTCATTGAATTCTTCCTAAGTGTTTGTTTGATCTACTTTAGATATTATTTTGTTGCTTGCTTGTAAATTCATAGTAATTTGGTTATAAAAATTACAATCATCTTCTTCACACTCACTTGAGCATTAAATATATAAATATCTTAGACTGGCAAATAGTTGATCTTAAATCTCCGTGGGAACGATACTTTATTATTACTTTATTACTTGTCGACCGCGTATACTTGCATATGCGTTTAGACCAAACATCAATGACAATGAAGCTCTCCATCCAACCACAGTCATTTTCATCATCAATGCTAGTGATTATGGCATGGTGACTACGTTTATTGAGTTTGATCATGCCTCAACAGAAAATCTTAGGGGTATAAAGGTTGCTCAAATGAGCAAGAGAGAGTTTCACTGGCTCAAAAACACAGGAATTGAAGATAAGCTATCGTTCTCGATATTGACGGTCCTACTTGAGCTAAGCAAACTCGGTAGTTCCATAAAAATTCCAACATTATGCGATCAATTTCCTTGCTGATCCTTAAAGTGAAAGGGTACGTCTAAATGCACATGTATCATGGTTTACTAAAAGTGACCCTTTCCATTTCATTAGGGAATGAAACCTCAATATTGTTCCAGCCACAATTCTTTTTTACAGAACGAATACTTGCCGGGTGAATAGATGAAGGGTATTTGCCAATAGCTCTGTTTCTTTTATTTTTGGGGTCAGAGGATTCCTTTTGAACATGGTGATCTGTCTCACAACTTAACTAAGAAGGGATGATCATTTTAGTAGGAGGAGGACCAACATCGGGTTCCTTAGACTTTCTTTTCTTAGATGGGCCACCACCGATCCAAGTGCCCGTGTAACCGGAGGAAGGACTAGCAGCAGACATGGTGATGGAAAGTATAAATTTGAAAGTTTACTCTGAGAAAGAGGCAGTTTTAAAAAAAGATTTAAGAAAACTAGACGAAGTTAGTTTGTATAAGTAAAAGATGAAAGTGGCTTGAAGGGGAGAAATTTATAGGTAGCAGAATGCAAGGTCATCATTACCTAGGTAAATGATGAAATACTTGTTGAATCACATGTCAACACGTATTCGACTCATTAAATGCAAATAGACGTGCGTCCTTTCAAGTGTCGGAAACCATTCAAGAACTATCTCGCCAAGAAAAGGGTCTTATCTACTTCCCGGAGGACTGTAGTACGGATTTTTTTATTTGCAATGCATCGTGGAGTTGGTATAATATATTTTTGTAGAAAATATAAATTCTACAGTCCATTATGCGATTGCAGATCCATTTCACTGACCGCAGAATCATTGCGGAATGAGTTAGAAGTAACTCAATTTTAGGGTCATTTTGCAGTCCAATGTGCGACCGCAGATTCGTTTCGCGGACCACATATATGTCATTGATCACGCCCGACTATGACTTATAAAAAGGACTAAGAGGTCGTTGAAAATATAATCCGGTTTACAAGTCCGGAGTCGAATCCCACAGAGAACTAAGGTTTCGCTATAATTGTTCAATATTGCTAAGAAACACAAGTCCAAACAATTTCCTAATTATAGAGATTATAATATTTAATTCTAACTAATTAAATAACAACTATTATAATGAAGTAAAATTATCAAATAACAAGGATGAAATTTGAGACAGAACTAAGGAGGTCTAGAGTTATGATTTCCCCTATTGATGGAATCCCTTCCTGCTATTTTTCATATAAATTTGCCTAATCTTCTCTATCGACCATGAGCACTCTTATTACCGCAAATCTCTCCCCAGTAATTACGGCAATTTATTAGACATACTCTCCCGAGTTACGCTAACTTGCTTTAATTACAGCTCACTTAGATCACACTCAAGGTTTTGTTATCCCTAATCCCACCTTTAAACCCTCAATTATTGATTCCCCATATACTTTGGGAGTGGTGTTGTTAAACAAATACCTAAATATGAACTATAGCCCGAGTAATACATACTAAATAGGCACAGCTAATTGAGGATCCTTTCAATTAACAACAAAAAGAACGTAGTTGAACAAATAGAGATTAAACTTTGGCAAATCTATATTAACATAGCAAGAATTTCATCCTTCAATAAGTTCAATCAAAACTCTAGATAATAAATTAGATATTAATAATAGTATGAAAAAATACAATACCAAAAGTCATAACCAACAATGAAAAATAGGAAGAGGAAGGAAAAACTGGTAGAAGAATTTTCCGCCTTGCTCCTATTGTGTCTCTACCTCCTTAGGTCGAATTTGTGTCCAAAATATGTCCAACCTCTCCAAAATGCCATTTTTCCATGTATATATACCAATTAGGGTTGGGATAAAACACTTATACCTTCTCCTACGCAAAAAACGATGATTTTCCAGGCCTGGAGTAGTGCGGTCGCGCTAGTGGCCGAGCATATCAAAAAGTTTATGCCCCATTTGCGCATCAGTTCCGCGGTCGTGGTTTCGACCGCGTTGTTCACCCTGTTCCGTTTGGAATTTGAAAAAACGTAAAACATAAACGTTGTATCTCTTTGAGTTAGCGATCCAAAAATATATTATATAGCTCAAATGGAGTTCGGAGAAAAGAGTTATGTCTATTTTACTCGACAGTGCACAATATACCTCCTCGGGTCTTCGTTTGTTCTTAACTATCAAATTTGACCCTTGAACACGACCCCGGCTTCATTCCTTGGGATTTTAATCAGACTTCAAAGCTTCAAATCACTTGAAGTCATTTCATAACATCTATATAGCTCGGAATCACTCCTACAAGGCATAAAATACACAATTAGTGCAAAACACTAGCGATTAAAGCTCAAACTCAATTAAAGTGCAGTAAATTAGAGTGTAATAAGCGACTAAAATACGCAATTATAGCCTATCATCAGTCACATAATCAACATGAGAATTCTGGAGGAATATTTTGTGACCTAATGTGTGACAACATAAATGTTTTGCGGACCGCGGATCAGTCGCTGACCTAACCAAACCCTGTACAGATTTGGAGGACCATTTCGCAGTCCACATACTTATTTTGCGGTTCTATTCGCGATCACAGGCCTTACTCGGAGGGTTAATTTTTTTTAAACGAGTTTACCCGACCCTATTAAATAAAAAGACATAAGGGTGGTCATTTTGAAGAGAGAATCTGAAAATTTAGAGAGTGGGGGAGAAAGCTAGAGAGGGAAGGGGAAGCTCTGACACTTCTACACTTCAATTCTTGTTCAAATCTTGGGGATTCAATAGGGAAAACTAACAAGGTCTTCTACTAAATAGGTAAGACTTTCCCTAGCTCACATGCAATGCTTTATAATGAACTTATGAGTATTATTTTCATATTAGGGCTTATGGGATGGTGATTGGAAGCAATAAGACCTTTCGACATTCGGGTTTATGTGGAATTGATGACGCAATTCTTGTGGGTTAGAAGTTAATGGATGGGCATGCATCTGCCAATGAAGGTTGTTGCGTGTTGTAGGACTATTTTAGGCTGATTATTTGTTTGGGAATCAGTTACGGGATGAAGTCCATTCTCGAATCATGTAGTCAAATTCACATATTAGGTATTTGATGAAATACTTAAAATACTTATATCATGAGATTCCTCCTAATAATGGTTAAATTGAACTATGTTAATATAGATTGAATTTCTAAGAGTTAGTGGAACACCATAGTGATTCTAAGGGAATTTAAATCGAGGTATATTGGCCAAACCCCCTCCGTAGAATTGGATTTTCATGATCTCCTTAAGAATTCCAAGTACAGTTTGTCCGAGTTCCTATCCTTATTGTGCTAAATTGTCACAAATGTTTGATGTATTAAATTTGTAGTTACTCAACTCATGTCTCAATTTCTCTTATTATATCATGTCTTCCTTGGGAAATAATAATAAGTATGATCGATTTATCAACTAGGTATGAACTCAATCCATGATTCCATTGAAATCAATATGCTCTTTCTAGTAAATGTTTCCAATGTGTTATAAGCTCTTACATAATCATGATTTGGAGCTTTGGTTTTCCTAATGTTTCATATGTATTTAATTTTTTATGATAATCCATGAAAAGTAAAAAATAAAAGTATGAAATATGAATGTAGCTATCGTGTCAAGAATCAGAATTTACATGTATGAATAAGAGTGCCAATGAAATGAAAGATTTTATAAAGGCTATGATGTATATATTTCTTCTATATAGAAATGATTTTTGGAGAATCGTTAGGTCACCGAGGAAGGGTGGGTCGTAAAGGCCTAAGCCCAAAACAACATGTGCTGGTGTAGGAGTTGAGTGAGGGACAAATTCCGGTTATGATATGTTGATATTATTCCCCTTGATTGGGATGAATGAATATCTAGAACAGACTATGTCGACATACACGACATTATGGTGAGACGGCCTAGCCGATCGGGCAGAGATCGGACACCATACTGCGCACATGGAGGTATTGTCTTTATATGTCAACCAACATAAATTGGGGTGAGACGGCNATTCCAATAAATTCCAATTCAATTTAAGTAGAAAATTCTCTTTCTTCCTCCGTTCATACGTATTTCATACATTACAGATATGGAGTTGGGTAAAATTTCATGTGATTCGGTAAACAAAATAGAAATGCCATCATCGTTGGATCATTTATCTAATCTATCTAATTAGATGAATAATGAACCAATAGTGGTATTTTTTGACAAATGGAAAATTAAAAATGCTCGGGGGTGGAAATGTGGGGTTGATCGGACTCCATGCCATGTTCGCGGTAGTGTGTAGGTACTATGGATCTCCCAACATAAAATATTAATGCTTACTTGAAGTTTACTTTGGTTAACTTGGCATTAAATGTTATTGATTTTCTTATTGCTTCTGTATTTCTCTCCTTTTATGTCGGCACTCTGTTGCATGAGAGGGTATTTAGCTTTACATACTAGTATTATTCCATATGTACTAATGTCTTGTTTGCCGGGAGCGCTCATCTTTAATGTATGGAGGCGGTTGCTCAGTAAGCGACACTGATTATTGATAGCAGCATACCCTCTTTTCAGTTGATTTGGTGAGCCATACTTATCGAGGCCTTGTGTCATTTTGATGCTTGTACATTATATTTTAAGGTATAGTCGGGCTCAAATTCCATATTACTTTCTTATTTACTTAGAGGGTCCGTAGACGTACTATGGGTTCTGTTAGTTTGATGGGTACTTTAAAATGCTATTTTGGTCATTAGCTTCCAGTGGTAATCTTTTGGTAATTATCAATCAAGCTCCTTTAAGTAATGAAATATGATGTTGTATCCTTTTATCCTTTCCTTGTCTATCTCTTATAATTTATTTTTAAATAATTCATGGGAAAGGTTGGGTAGTAGGAATCAAGTAGGCTTTCTTGACTGAGACATCTCGGTTGAGCACCGATCCCGCTCCTAGAGGCCGGGGCGTGAGAAGCAGCCGTTACAAAGAATCTTAGTACACGTAATCGTTATGCAACTATTATGAGGGACCTTTATTTACATTAAAGAGGATCTTGATTTGCGGATCTTGTATCCCTTAATCTATCTATAAATTGAGTAATTTGTACTCATTATAAGGACACGAAATACTTGTATGAGAAAATTCTTAACTTATTATTTTACTCTCTTAGCATTATTCTGCCAAGTACTTTGTTCTAGATATTGTTTTTGCTACTAGAGAATCTCAATTAACTGCTAGTCTTATATTTTCTTCAAGTATTATTAATTAATTTATTTTTGTTCATTGTTACTTTATATTCTTGGATCAATTTTGTCACGCCCCAAAACCGAGGGACGAGACCAGCGCCTAACCGGATGATCCTGGTCAAGCAGACCTGGATTGTCTTTCCTACCCAACGCATCACCCCGTGTTTATAATATACATTATTCCACATGAATTAGAAAATTAGAGTTTAAGCATGAATCCACTACTTAAGTTCATATTATCCTTTATCATTTCCACATTTGATAATCACAAAACATACAACAATTCTAATTCGGATCACGATTACTAGTAAACACATTTACCGTCCAAAATACATATATGTACAACCCACATCATTCTACGGAGCCTCTAAGAGTACTAAGGTTTTACACAATACATGCCGGCAACAAGGCCCCGTCTATACCTTAAAATACATAACATATACAAAAAGGATAATGTAGATTACACACAGCCCCGAGAGGAAATGGGGCTCACCGGATCTGCTAAAGGTACGAAAGGGAAACACCATTATAGGCGGTCTGAGCTACCTGTTGTGGAACCACCTACATCCATATAAAAGATGTAGCTCCCCCGGCAAAAAGGACGTTAGTACCATTGAATAGTACTAGCATGTATGAACCAAGTTTATTCCAAGTAGAATCAAACAATACACAACTAGAAAGCAATTAGGGTAACCACACAAGTACAACACAAGTATACAGAAAACCACAACGAAGATTTCATAGTTACTTGTTTCAATTTCCCATCTATTGCGGCGCGCAACCCGATCCTACCGTACATTCTCATATCACATTTATTACCTCTCCACCCTTATTACTTCGTGTTGTGGCGCGCAACCCGATCCCACTGTACATTCTCATTTCACCCTTATTGCCTCTCCACCCATATTACTTCGTGTTGCGGCGCCCAACCCGATCCCACCGTACGTTCCCATTTCATAACAACAATCACCAACAAATATATCACAAGGACCTTTATCATGAAGAACATAAGTTCATATCAACAAATAACTATGTGAAATCAAGGCACAATGATCCTTACCAATCAACAATTCATATATGGTGTTGCCACAATCAGTTAACTCCATGGAATCAGCCATATTCACTTTGATATAATCGAAACTGGAGTGCCATGGATCCTAATATTTCTTTGATATACAACTGAGCGTATTGTTCTGCAGTATCGGTGGACTTGACTTGCAAGAAATGCGCCGACTTCGTGAGTCGATCCACTATCACCCAAATCGAGTCGAACCTACACGAAGTGCGAGGTAACCCACCACAAAGTCCATATTGACCATCTCCCATTTCCACATTGGTATTTCCATAAGCTGCGTCAACCCACCGGGCCTCTGATGCTCGGCCTTTACTTGCTGACAATTTGAACACTTAGCCACAAATTCCGCCACACCCCTGTTCATACCATTCCACCAATAAATTTCTTTGAGATCATGATACATCTTCGTAAAACCTGGGTGTACTGAATACCTGGAGTTGTGAGCCTCTGCTATCACCCTTTCCTGAAGACCATCCACGTCCGGAACACACAACCTCCCTTGGCACAGGAAAACACCGTCATCATTGCCGTGTGAAAATGCTGTAGTCATATGATTCAGATTTGCCTCTCTCAACCGTACCAATGCTGGATCTCTGAATTTATTTTCCTTGATTTCCGTTACAAGTGAAGATTCTGCTCCATTATACACCACGACATCCCCTTCGTCTAAGGTCAAAAGACGGACCCCCAGACTAGCAAACTGATAAACCTCTTGAGCCAAAGGCCTCTAAACTGCTTCCAAATGATCCAAGCTACCCATGGATTTCTGACTAAGAGCGTTGGCTAAAACATTCGCCTTTCCTGGATGGTACAAAATATTCATATCATTATCCTTGAGAAACTCTAACTACCTCTGCTGCCTTAAGTTTAACTCCTTCTGCTTGGATAAGTATTGAAGACTCTTGTGGTCTGTGAACACGTCCACATGGACCCCATAAAGATAATTCCGCTAGATTTTCAATGCAAACACAACCTCCGCGAGCTCCAAATCATGCCCGGGGTAATTTTTTTCGTGATTCTTGAGCTGCCTAGAAGCATATGCTATTATCTTACCACATTTCATCAATACACACCCCAAACCGACCCTTGAAGCATCACAATACACCACAAACCATTCTGAACCTTCTAGCAAGGTCAACACTAGCGCTGTAGTCAATCTTAATTTCAATTCCTGGAAACTCTTTTCACAAGCATCGGACCACTGGAACTTAACCACTTTCTGCGTCAGCTTAGTCAATGGGGAGGCGAGGTTAGAGAATCCCTTCACGAACCCCCAATAATACCCATCCAAACCCAAGAAACTACGAATCTCTTTCGGGGTCGTCGGCCTAGGACAATCCTTTACCGCTGCAATCTTTTGGGGATCAACCCGAATCCCTTCCCTGGAAACAACATGGCCCAAAAAGGCGACTGATTCTAGCCAAAATTCACATTTTGAAAACTTTGCATACAACTGGTGCTGATGAAGAGTCTGCAGAACTGCCCTGAGGTGAGTAGCATGATCTTCCTGACTTCGCGAATAAACGAGGATGTCATCAAGGAAGACGATCACAAAGGAGTGAAGAAACGGTTTGAAAACCCGATTCATAAGATCCATAAAAGTTGTTGGGCGTTGGTTATCCCAAAAGACATTACCAGAAATTCAAAGTGCCCATAACGAGTCTTGAAGGCAGTCTTAGGAATATCCTGTTCCCTAATCTTTAACTGGTGATACCCAGACTGTAAATCAATCTTTGAGAAGAACTTAGCACCTTGCAACTGGTCGAACAAATCATCTATCTGAGGCAATGGATACTAATTCTTGATGTTGACCTTGTTGAGTTGCCGATAATCAATACACATACGAAGCGATCTGTCTTTCTTTCTGACAAAAAGAATCGGTGCGCCCCAAGGAGACACACTTGGCCGAATGAAACCTTTTTCTAATAGATCTTTCAATTGTTCCTTTAGCTCTCTCAATTCTGCTGGAGCCATTCGGTAAGGTGGAATAGGTATTTGTTGCGTATCTGGAAATATATCAATCCCAAAATTGATCTCTCTATCTGGTGGAATCCCAAGAAGCTCGTCCGGAAATACTTCAAGAAAATTCATTCATCACTGCATAGATTCGAGAGCAGGCACCTCTGAAGTGATGTCCGCAACCCGGACCAAATGGTAGATGCACCCTTTTCTGACCATTTTTGAGGCTGTAAGGTAGGAAATAAATCTACCTCTTGGCATAACATTGTTTCCCTCCCACTCGATAACTGATTCATTAGGAAACTCAAGCCTTATAATCCTAGTTCGGTTGTCAAGTCCAGCAAAGCACGAATAGAGCCAATCCATCCCCATAATTACATCAAAATCTAGCATTTCTAACTCAATAAGATCAACCGTGGTATCCCGTCCATGCACCATGACAACACAATTTCTATAGACTCGCACGGTCGTAATAGAATCACCAACCAGAGTCGACACAGAGAACGGCTTGTGAAGCTTTTCGGGTTCTATCCCAAAACTTGAAGCAAGAAATGGAGTACAATATGACAAAGAAGACCCGGGATCAATAAGAGCATAAACATCATGACTGAAGAGTCATAATACCTGTGACAACATCTGGGGAAACCTGCGAACTCTGGCGACCACTCAAAACATAGAACCGATTGGGTCCCCCTCGACCCTGTGCTCCACCCATAGATGTACCGCGCCCTGCTGGAGCTGGAGGGCGTGCTGAAGATATAGCGGCTGAAGAGCTGGATGGCTGAGCAGTACCCCTACCCGCGCTCTGACTGGCTGCGCGGCAGTCTTGCTGGATATGGCCTCTCTCTTTGCATCTATATCACACTGATATATCCAAGTAACAAGGCTCAGTATGAAATCTCCCACACTTAGGGCATGGGACCCTCCACTGCTGCTGGAACCTTCCACCTGAACGACCCGACTAATGGAACCTTCTTCTATCTGAACCTGGTCCAAAGCGACCTCCCCACTGATAATTGTGCCTTGATGACGGGACACTAGCTGAGGACTGAGCATAGGACTGGGATGGCACTGATGACCCTCTCCCAAGGAATGACCTCCCTCCTCCAACTTAACACTCAGGGTTGCCCGCTGACCGGGCCCTAATACTACTCTCGGTCCCTATTCTTATCTTCAACACTCGAGCCTTCGTGGCCTGGATGAATCCCACGATCTTCCCATAATTCATAATCGAAGGTAGAGCAGCGATAGCAGCTTCATTAACAACCAATGGACCAAGGCCCTGAACAAACCGTCGAACTCTGGCCTCCATAGTTGGCATCATGTGGGTGGCATATTTGGAAAGGCGCACGAACTCCATGTGGTACTCCCACACACTCATGTTGCCCTGCTTAAGGACCTCGAACTCTACAGCACGGGCTTCCATAGTCTCAGCAGGCAAGAAATGATCCATGAAGGCATCAACAAACTCATCCCACATTGCCGGAGGGATATCCTCCCCATGGGACCCATCCCACATCTCAAACCACGAATACGCTCCTCCCTTTACTGATAGGACATCAACTCAACCCCCTCGGTCTCTGTAGCCTTCATAACCAGGAGGGTCTTGCACATCTCATCAATGAACTCCTGAGGATCAGCCTCTAGGTCAGTGCATGTGAACTCTGGAGGGGCTAACCGTAGAAATTGGTTGACCTTGGAACCTGAAGAATCCCCTTGCTCTCTAGAGGATGCAGGGGCAGCATGTGATCTTTGGGCCTGGGGACAACTAGCTGAGTCAACATCTGAATAGCTCCCCTGAGGTCCCCATCAGAAATACCGGGACCGGAAGCTAGGACTGAAGAAGAATCAGGAACATCAGCGGAAGGGATTGTAGCACCCTCCGCTGGAGCAAGAATAGGAATATCCCGGCCTGGTATGGAAGGGTCAAGCAGATTCAGGGTCGTGGAATCATTCTCACCCGCACCATCAGATAAGGAATTCACATCCACTCCTGGGGTGGCATTAGCCTCTGGGCTGAGTCGGGCTCTCTTCTTGGGTGCCATGTACTGAAAATTGGAACAATGCACAGGTTAGCTAAAGATTTTTTCACCTTCCACTTCATCGCACAATACAGAGTAACAATGAAAGGGTATTTTCCTAAATGTCCATGCAGCCCCCTAATTATAGATGTGGTTGACAATACACCGATAAGAAGGGATCTCTAGACACGGCTTCGAGACATCCTAGGACACTTTTAAAAATTTTAGGCTCTGATACCAAGTTTGTCACGCCCCAAAGCCGAGGGACGAGACCGGCGCCTAACCGAATGATCCCGGTCAAGCGGACCTGGATTGCCTTTCCTACCCAATGCATCACCCCATGTTTATAATATACATTATTCCACATGAATTAGCAAATTAGAGTTTAAGCATGAATCCACTACTTGAGTTCATATTATCCTTTATCACTCCACATTTGATAATCAAAAAACATAAAACAACTCCGATTCGGACAACGATTACTAGTAAACATATTTACCGCCCAAAAGACATATATGTACAACCCACATCATGTCTATGGAGCCTCTAAGAGTACTGAGGGTTTAGACAATACTTTCCGGCAATAAGGCCCCGGATATACCTTAAAATACATAACATATACAAAAAGGATGATTCAGATTACACACGGCCCCGAGAGGAAATGGGGCACACCGGATCTGTTGAAGGTACGAAGGGGAAACACCATTATCGGTTGTCTGAGCTACCTGCTGTGGAACCACCTACATCCATATAAAAGATGTAGCGCCCCCAGCAAAAGGGACGTTAGTACCATTGAATAGTACTAGCATGTATGAACCAAGTTTATTCCAAGTAGAATCAAACAATACAAAACTAGAAAGCAATTAGGGTAACCACACAAGTACCACACAAGTACACAGAAAACCACAACGAAGATTTCACAGTTACTTGTTTCAATTTCCCATCTGTTGCGGCGCGCAACCCGATCCCAACGTACATTCTCATCTCACCCTTATTACTTCGTGTTTCGGCGCGCAACCTGATCCCACCGTACATTCTCATTTCACTCTTATTGCCTCTCCACCCTTATTACTTTGTGTTGTGGCGCTCAACCTGATCCCATCGTACGTACCCATTTCATAACAATGATCACCAACAATTATATCACAAGGACCTTTATCATGAAGAACATAAGTTCATATCAACCAATAACTATGTGAAATCAAGGCACAATTATCCTTACCAATCAGCAATTCATATATGGTGTTGCCACAATTATTTAACTCAATGAAATCAGCCCATATTCACTTTCATCATTTACTACACAACATCTAGCACTTGGATACGTTCAACACTTTATTTCATTATTGTTTCTTTCGTTTTGCAGTACATCCTCTCATACCGATGTATTCAACATTTAACGAGCTTTACACATGGTAGGATAAGCATAAAGAGTCACCCTTCATAATCTCAATTAGCATGGTAATTGACTTAAGAAAATCAGATAATGAATTCATACAACTCGACACAGCAGGACAAAAAATTCACATATGCTCAAGCAAGAACTTCATGTTGTGTACTCGGACACCGACAAGGTTACTCTACAAAGATTAAAGTTATCCATACATACCTTGAATCGGAATTCTCCTTAATTTTCTACCACAATTAATTGGACCTTCTAGCACCTTCAATCTAGTTCACAATGTGGCATAATTTAACTTAGAATTTGAAACAATGGTCATGTCTTGAACTCACTTGATCATCCTATCAAACACTAAGTGTTCTTTTAGATTCAATGGCCTCTTTTTATTGAAAGATTACTCTAACCCATTTCCTTTTACTAGATTATGACTAGTTGGTTACATGCATGTAAGACTCCGACCCCCATCTTCATGAACTCACCTAACCATGTTTCATTTTAACAAAAATCTGAAAATTAAGGTTGATGGGGTGGAAGCTTACCTCTTGTAGTGAAGAAAATAGTATTCTACTTGATCAATTCCAGGCATGAGTAGTGTTGGAGGAACAAATTTTATGAAGTTGGAACTCTCTCTCTCTATAACCCACTCTCTCCTCTCTCTAACTTATCATAAAATAAGCTTAAAATGAAAGGGTTATGTGTTTTAATGAACTGGGGGCCGGGTATAAAATTAGAAATTTAACAGTCCCGAAGCAAAAATGCTGTCAGGAATGTGATCGCATTCCTGCTATGCGGTCTGCATTCATGTCGCATAATTGGCCCTCAAATGGGCCAAAAAGAAAAATAGACTGCCCAGGTATGCGACAACTATGCGGTCCGCATACCTATTATGCGGTCCGCATACCTGCTATGCGATCGCATAGTGTGTCGCATAACTCCCTCCGCAAAAGTCAAGGTGCAAGAATGCGACAACTATGCGGCCCGCATCCGTGAAATGCAATCGCATTCTTGGCCGCATAGTTGTCCTCAAAATGGACAGCAAATTGTCAAGGTATGCGACCACTATGGGGTCCGGATACCTGATCTGCGATCGCATAGTGGACTGCAGACCTGCGCAAATTTGGAAAATTTTATCTTTTAATTACCGGGGTACTTTTACTCAAAAAGGGTCCGTTTTAAGAATTTCTATAGTTATAACAACACGGGGACCTATTTGGGCATTATTTTTAGCTTGAAATTTTACGAGTCTTTACAAATTTAATTCACGTGTCTATAAACCACTTTAAAAATTCAACTGTACTATTTTACAGGTAAATACTTATATAAGTTGTGTATTTAACTTGATGCCACATACCTTTCCTAATGGATATGAAAGGGTAAAAGCCGATATTCTCGCTTCCGCTTCATCCACCACCGCTCGCGCGGAGGCTTCTCTCTAAGACGAAACGCTCCCCTACCGATGTATTTTTACATCCCACAGCTTTGACAGATTGCCTATCCCCGTTCCAATCAGTGAGCTATTACGCACTCTTTCAAGGGTGGCTGATGATAGTAGGCTATATAGACACTATTTACACTCTTAATGAACTATACTTCAGTGTTGTTTTAAGTGCAAAATTAAAAACAAAATGCACTAAATAGTGTCCTTATGCTTTGCAGGAAATAGTATACGTTCAGAGGATACTTTGGAGTGTTTTGGATTCAATCGCGGAGTATAAGGCTAATCAAGAAAAACCCGAGTGAAAAGAAGCAAGAAAAAGGCGAAGATGTCTGGAGTGGATCCCACCGCTACCGCGGTCGACCGCGGTTGGAACGCGGTGGGCAAAACAATACGAGGAAAAACTTATGCAAACCACCGCGGTCGCGCCGTGTTCTGCCGCGGCCGCGGTCGATCCGGAAAGAGCCCAAGAAATGCAGGGACTTAAGTGCAAAAGCGGGAGAAATTATCCTAGCCCTATTTAAACCCTATAAACTCGTCCAAGAAAGGTTAAGCTTCTTTTTAGACTCAATTGGGAGGCGAGAACGAGTGTGAGAAGACCAAGCTACAAATAAAGTTTTTCTATTCTCCATTTTTTGGTATTATTTTGAGAATTATGAATTATTTATTGCTTTTGTTGTATTTTAGTATGAGTAGCTAAACAATCTGTGTATGGTGATTAATTGAATGGGCCCTTGTTTAATCGTGTCTAACTGCTTGGTGTTGCTTGAGACAGAATACCAGGTTAGATTGTTGTTGAACAACACCACTTTTGGCTAATTGAAGAGATTCATTACTTGAATTTAAAAGTGGGGTTAGAGATAACGAAACTTTGGTGGTATTCATTAGAGCTACATAAATTATCAGCTAGAGTAGTTCGAGACAATGCTCTAGTAAATTACTGTAGTTGATCGAGAGATAATTGCAGTAACCCATAGCTTATAATCCTCGTAGAGTAACACGGTGAGATTATAGCAAAAGAGTCAGAATTAGTCTAGCAATTGGGGAAATCACTACCCTAGATCTTTCTACCATTGAATTATCTTTAATATTAAATATTGTTAATTTTTAATAGCATTCCCTTTAGTTAATAAATCCAAACAATTGTTGATAGAAATACTGCACCCGGAAATTGTCTGAGCTTATATTAGCATCACTGAGAGTTGTAATAGGTAGGTTAGTTCCCTGAGGATTCGACTCCGGACTTTAAACCGGATTATCTTTGCAACGACCGCTTTGTCTTTTATAAGGCATAGTTCGGCGTGATCAAATTTTTGCGCCATTGCCGGGGAAATAACGGTTTTATTTCTTACAACTTAGAACTATCGCTAGAATTATTAGTTTAGCTCAATTTTCTACGGTGTTAAATAATTTTTCATTGAAATTCTCACGTTTGAATTCTTGTGTGATGCAAGTGTATGCCTAGAAACTCTTCGAGGACTGGTGAACTTCTTGAAGGACTCTCAAACCCCGAGAAAACATTTCGGGCATTTAACCGTGCTAACAAGAAGGACAAACACTTACCGCAACTTGAAATGGAAAACGTGGATAACGTCAACGCAAACAATCGGGTACCTCTTGTACCAAACGATGGAGTGGTGACACCTCTTGTGCTAGAAGCTGCACTCTATGATTGGGTACAACCAACAGCTGACAACCTTGCCACTACCATTGTTGTGCCCCAAATACAAGCGGAGACATTCCAGATCACCAACAATATGTTGCATCTTCTGCAGAATAAGGGATTGTTCTCCGGGTCACATATTGAAGATCCTCAACAACACCTGAAAAAATTTCTGTCAATTTGTGTGACCCAAGGGCAGCCAAATGTGACCCCGGAAGCCATCAAGCTGCTACTGTTCCCTTTCTCAGTCACTGGGGAAGCTCACATTTGGCTGAATTCACTCCCAATAAACTCCATTGCCACGTGGGAGGAATTAGTCAATCAGTTCCTGAATAAGTTCTACCCTCCCAACAAGACTGCAAGACAGATTGATGAGATATTGCAGTACAAGCAGCAGCCCACTGAGACCTTGCAGGAAACTTGGGAAAGATTCAAAGGGATGCTGGTGAAGTGTCCTCACTATGGTATTCCAGACCAGATGCTCGGCCAGAGATTCTACATGGGGCTAGCGGATAATTTGAAAGCAAATGTAGACGCTTCAGTGTGGGGTGCTTTTCTGAGCAAGACATTTACTGAGTGAAAAATCCTTCTTGACAAGATGGCTCAGAATTCAGGATGGATGATTAGAGGTACGACCCTGACACCAATAGTGCATTCAATTCCTCTTGAACCAAATAATTCACATGCAGATAACATAGCCAAATTCATGACTCAGATGAGTACACTGATGAAGAAGATTGACGAGATGGGTACAAAGCAATTGCATATCGTTGATACAACAAATAGAGGACTGTGTACCCCTTGCATCAATCAGCCTTATGTGTGTTCATGGAGTGGATAAGGTGAAAACCAGGGTCCCGGAGAAGATATGAATTATGTTAACAATTTTTGGGGTCAGAGGCGAGGAGAACAACAGTGGGGGCCAGCACCCAACAAGCAGTACAAACCTAACATACCACAACCTGGAGGTGTACGGCCACAAGGCCAAGTGGTTCCATATCAGAGACAACAGGGCTATCAGCAGCAACACCAGCAACAACTGAGATACCAACCACCTCATCAGCAGCAAGACAACAACATGGTGGAGATCAAGGTTATGCTGCAGCAACTCATTGGCACGAATGGTAAGATGCAGTAAAAGTTGGCAGCACATGATTCAGAAATTAAGGGGATTGAAACTCAATTGGGGCAACTGTCCATGGACTTAAATAACCGCCCCAGGGAGCATTTCTGGCTGACACAAACATCAACCCAAAGGAGAAAAACCCGAATCAGCTGATGGCAGTCAGTCTCCGGAATGGGAGAGATTTAGACAGGGAGCAAGAGATTGCTCAACCCAGAAGAGAGACTAAGCCAGCCACTCTAGTTCCAGTCGAGATAGATGAATCAGCAGAAATCATTAAAGTGGTGGTTGAAAAATCACAAGTTGAAAAGGGTAAGGACAAATAAAGTGAAAAAGTTGCAGAACAAGTGGCTCCTCTTGTGCCACAAAATTCCAACAATGAACAGCCAGCAAGCAGTGGACAAAAGGTGATTCCTGCACCATTCCCTCAGAGATTGGCAAAACAAAAGAAAGAGGATCAATACAGAAAATTTATGGAGATGCTTCTTCAGATTCAATTGAATATTCCTTTGATGGATTCTTTGAGGGAAATGCCAGGCTATGCAAAGATGATGAAAGACCTGATGTCGCAGAAATTTGACTTTCAGGACCTGTTCCACATCAACTCCAACACAGACATGCAGTGTGATAGTGACTAGACCCATGGCTCAAAAGATGTCTGGTCTAAGTAGCTTCACTATTCCGTGTACCATTGGGAGTTATGATTTTGCAAAAGCATTGTGTGACTTAGGAGCCAACATAAACTTGATGCCTTTGGCAATCTACAAAAATTTGGGCACTGGCAGGGCTAGGCCGACTTCTATGTTGTTGCAATCGGCTGAACGCACGGTCAAAATACCAACATAGATTCTTGATGATGTGCTGGTGCAAGTGAGGAAGTTTGTCTTCCCTGCGGACTTTGTTATTCTGGACTGCCAAGTAGACGAGGAGATTCCCATCATTTTGGGAAGGCCATTTCTAGCCACTGGGAGAGAACTGATTGATTGCGAGACTGGGGAATTAAAAATGAGGTTGAACGATGAAGAAGTGATATTCAACGTCCAACAATCCATGACGAGACCTAGTGAATATGCAAACTGCTCACTAGTGGAGGCGGTGGATGTGATCCTACATGATGAAGATGAGACCCTTAATGCCAAAGATCTGTTGGGAGCCTTTTTTAAAAATTTATAAGAAATGGATGGTGAAAGGTTGGCAGAGTGGGTCATGGCACTCGAGTCCAAGGATTTTGGAAGAGCGAACCTCGATTTGAGCCCCTTTACTTAGAAGAGAGAGCTACACCACCTGCAAAACCATCAATTGAGACACCACCACAACTGGAGCTGAATCCATTTCCAACCCACCTCAGGTATGCTTTCTTGGGTCCCAATTCTACTTTGCATGTTATCATATCATCTGGTATGCTAGCTGTGCAGGTTGAAAAATTACTAAAAGTGTTGCAAGAGTGCAAAACTGCCATTGGTTGGACCATGGCAGACATAAAAGGTATCAGCCCAGCTTTTTGCATGAAAAATATTCTTCTGGAAGAAGGGCAAAAACCTTCCAGGGAACATCAACAAAGGCTGAACCCGAATATGAAAGAGGTAGCGAAAAAGGAGGTGATCAAGTGGCTGGACGCGGGCATCATCTTTCCCATCTCTGACAGCAATTGGGTGAGCCCCGTCCAGTGTGTACTGAAGAAGGGCGGAATGACTGTTTTACAAAATGAGAAGAACGAGTTGATCTCAACTCGTACAGTCACCGGATGGCGGATTTTCATTGATTATAGGAAACTAAACGCAGCCACCCGAAAGGACCATTTCCCCTTACCCTTCATTGACCAAATGTTAGACAGGTTAGCTGGGCGATCCCACTTCTGTTTCTTGGACGGATACTCGGGGTACAATCAAATCTAAATATCCCCGTAAGATAGAGAGAAAACTTCCTTCACATTCTCGTATGGCATCTTTGCCTTTTGGGGAATGCCCTTTGGACTTTGCAATGCACCGGCCACATTCCAGTGATGTATGTTAGACATCTTTACCGACATGGTCGAAGACATTATGGAGGTATTTATGGATGATTTCTCTGTGGTAGGAAATTCATTCGAAGATTGTCTCCATAAACTCAAAAGAGTGCTCAAACAATGTGTGGAAACAAACCTGGTGTTGAACTGGGAGAAGTGCCATTTTATGGTACAAGAAAGAATAGTGCTGGGACATAGAGTGTCCAAAATGGGGATTGAAGTAGACCGTGTGAAAGTTGACGTAATTGAGAAGCTCCCACCACCCACTTCCGTGAGAGCAGTGAGGAGTTCCCTTGGGCACGCTGGATTCTACAGGCGGTTCATCAAGTTTTTTTTAAAGATTGCTAACCCTTTATGTAAGCTGCTTGAAAAAGACAAGCATTTTATGTTCTATGATGTTTGCAGGTTGGCATTTGAGGATCTGAAGAAGATACTGGTGACCGCACCCATTATTGTTGCACCCGACTGGGACCAACAATTCGAGCTGAGGTGCAACGCCAATGATTATGCGGTAGGAACAGTCTTGGGGCAGCGTAATGGGAAAATTATGCACACAATTTACTATGCAAGCAGGACGCTTAGTGGTGCACAGCTGAACTACACGGTCACTGAAAAGGAAATGCTCGCGGTAGTGTTTACCTTGGACAAATTCAGATCATATTTGATTGGCTCAAAAGTTATTGTCTATACTGACCATGCAGCCATTAGATACTTGATAACAAAGATGGAGTCAAATCCCCGCTTGATTCGCTAGGTTCTGTTACTACAAGAATTTGACATGGAGATTCGTGATCAGAAAGGGTTAGATGACCAAGTGGCAGACCACCTCTCGAGGTTGGAAGGGGCAGAAAAGAGAACAGAAGTTGAAGATATCGTTGAGACGTTCCTGGATGAGTAATTACTTGCTGTAACCTTGGAGGAGGCACCATGGTATGCTGATATTGCTAATTACTTGGCATGCGGTATAGTACCACATGATTTCTCCTCAATTCAAAAGAAAAAGTTTTTTCGAGACTGTCGTGCCTATTATTGGGATGAGCCTTTATTTTTCAAAATATGTGTTGATAATATGATCCGGCGGTGTATCCCCGAGCAAGATCAACCCTAAGTTTTGCAGGCCTGCCATGCTTCTCCATATGGTGGACATCTTGGAGGAATCCGGACAGTAGCAAAGGTGCTAGAATCAGGATTGTACTAGCCTACATTGTTCAAGGATGCCCATGCTTGGGTCAAAAGCTGTGATGAATTTCAGAAGATGGGCAACATATCCCGTTGTCATGAGATGCCAATGACCACAATCCTAGAGGTGGAAGTATTTGACATGTGGGGGATCGACTTCATGGGGCCATTCATCAGCTCATACGGTAACAAGTATATACTGGTTGCCGTTGACTATGTCTCTAAGTGGGTCGAAGCAGTTGCGCTCCCAACCAATGATGCGAAGGGGGTGACCAGTTTCTTAACTAAAAACATCTTCACACGTTTTGGCATCCCCCGATCCATAATCAGTGATGGTGGCTCTCATTTTTTCAATAGAGCGTTTGCACGCTTATTGTAGAAATATGGAGTTCGCCACAAGGTAGCCTCACCATACCACCCATAAACAAGCGGGCAGGTTGAAGTGTCCAATAGGGAAATCAAAAGTGTCCTCTCAAAAACAGTGAATGCAACAAGAACTGATTGGGCTAAGAAGTTGGATGATGCATTACACAGCCTTCAAAACTCCAATTGGTATGTCACCATACAAGTTGGTATTTGGTAAGGCATGCCACCTCCCGGTTGAGCTCGAACATAAAGCACTATGGGCATTATGGCAGTTGAACTTAGATATGGAAATAGCGGGCACCAACAGAGTTAATGGGTTTCATGAGCTTGAGGAATTCCGGTTCCACACATTCGAGAGTGCTATACTATATAAAGAGAGGATGAAATTGATGCATGACAAGCACATCTTGGATTGGAACTTCAAACCCGGTGAATTAGTGCTGCTATATAACTCAAGATTAAGGTTGTTCCCGGGTAAGTTGAAGTCCCGATGGTCAGAACCGTTCAAAGTGGTACAAATGTTCCCGAGTGGAGCTGTGGAGATCAAATCAGAAGATGGGACGAACAAATTCACAGTGAATGGGAAGCGGTTGAAACATTACCTTGGAATGGGTGAAGAAAGAGGGGACAGCGTGACCTTTGAGGAGCCTCAATAAACAAATGAGTGATGACGAGAGTCTGTGTCATGCCGCGACATTAAATCAGGCGCTTTATGGGAGGCAACCCATGTTTTTCTTTGGTTTTCTCTTTTGTATTGTTGTAATTGATGTATATGATACTAACCTATTAACTAGTGTACAGGGAATGATTAGTGCATATTAGGGGAAGACGGGGTCCGGCCACAACTCCAGTTGGGTAAAAATGTGAAAACAGAACACAGCAAACTCGAACACCGTCACCGCGGCCGCGGAAAATTGCGACGCAACCGCGGAAGGTAACGTAGTTTCTGGTTTGACTCACCGCGACCGCGGAAGGTACCGTAGTTTCTGGTTCGACTTACCGCGACCACGGCAAGTCATGAACATTCTGTTCTGAACCCCTCTTCACCGCGGCTGCGGCGCGACCGCGGCAATAGCCCAGGTATTTTTTTTATTTATTTTTATTTAATTATTTATTTATTTCTTTATACACCCTACACTTCTAATACTCTAACCCC